>JAJONQ010025784.1:0-46075 GCA_036250385.1 Solanum microdontum | reverse complement strand
CTATCCAAGGCAATGGATACTTATTTCGAATGGTGACCCTATTCAACTTTTAATAGTCTATGCACATCCTCATACTACCATCCTTCTTCTTAACAAACAAGACATGAGAACCCCATGGCAAAGCACTAGGACGGATGAAACCTTTATCAGGAAATTCCTGGATTTGAGCTATAAGCTCTCTCAATTCTGTTGGAGCCATGTGATAAGTAGGAGTGGAGATGGGGTGAATGCCCGGTTCCAAGTCAATGCAAAAATCTATATCCCTATCTGGAGGCATAGTAGGCACATCGGTAGGAAACACTTCCTGGAATTCAGACAACACATGAATAGACTCATTTGAGGGATACTTAGCATCAACATCCCGAATATGAGCCAAATATGCCAAACACCCCTTCCCCACCAGTTTCCTAGCCCGAATGAAATATATGACCTTAGCTTGCTTAGGCTAGTACACCCCCCCCCTTCCTACTCTAACTTTTCCCTACCTAGGATCTCTAGAGTCATAGACTTAGCATTACCATTAAGCATAGCATAATAGGGGGACAACCAAGTCATGCCTAAGATTATATCAAAGTCAGTCATATCCAGAATAACCAAATCAGCCTAAGTTCGAAAACCCATAAACAAGTTAGAACAAGCACGATAGACATATGTGACTATAGCAGACTCTCCAACTAGGGTAGAAATATGGATGGGGGCATCAAGCACTACATAAATTGTATTGAATCTCAAGGCAAACTAAAATGACACATGAATAAATAGAAACTGGATCAAACTTAAAAGAAATTCAAGGATGCGGTGGCGCACCTTGACCAAATTATTTAATAACTATTTTTTAGTAATTTAAATCAAGAGGTGTAAATTGAGATTATTAGGTGTGAGGTACTCGAGAGAAAAAGGCAGTTATGCCTATAAATGTCAAGACCAAGAATGCGGTTACACATCTAGGTTAAGACTAATAAAAATTCAACAATAAAAAAAATAAGCAAATCATGGCCTATAATAATGTATCCAAAATAATAATAATAATAATTTAACATAAGTATAGGTCAATAAAAGCGATCGTGCTAGAACCACGAGACTCGAGGGATGCCTAATACCTTCCCCTCAGTCAACATAATTCCTTATCCGAATTTCTAGTTCACAGACCAAATAAATTGTCATTTCCTTCTGATTAAAATTAAATAAAAAGGTGACTTGGAACACCACAACTCAATTCCAAGTGGTGACTCTGAAACAAATAAAATGATCCCTTAATCAATACCGTCACTTTAATTGGAAAAACCCTTCCGCCGGTCGGAAAAGGGATGTGACAGTGGCAGATGTTGCATGTTGAGGGAGCTACTGTCCCAAAGTTCACAGGCACCACCACGAGCCGTGGTGCCCTAGATGGTCCGTGAAAGTGAACTTGGAGTTCACTTAGGCTCTAGAGAAGCAAGACAACTTTGCCTAGGTGCTGCCCCATGACCACGAGCTTCACCACGACTCGTGGTGTGAACCACGGATCGTGGGAGCTTCCGTGGACTTGCCTTGACCTTGGAGGGCTTGGAAAGGATGGGAGGCACACTTCCTCAAGGAACGCAGGCACCACCACAATCCGTGGTCCCCTCACGACCCATTTAGTTGGGCGTGGTCCCTCAAGTTGGGGATTTTTGGTAATTTCATTTTAATATTTTATTATGTGGGGATGATTTTAAATGATTTATAAGATAAATATATATTATTTTAAGTCTTTTAAAATAGTCATTCTCTCATATTTCCCAAATCAAATCCCAAAGTTCTCTCTCTATATATTTCTCTCTAACTCAAGGCAGAAGAAAAAGTGGGAGGCTAGGGTTTTGGACTCACAGACAATAGATTTTGCATAATGCAAAATATTTGACGTTTGGTAGTCTTTAAAATATTCAATAGTGAAAGGGGAATAAAAAGAAATGTAAACATAAGAATACTAATATGGGTTCATGATAATAGTTAGGATATAAATAAGACAAACAAATATATAACCATTTTAAAAAGGACACTACAATTAACTAAACATTATTTTATTTTTCAATTATTATAACTGATTTCCGCACTAAATAAGGTAAAAAGTGTTTTTTTCAAATTTATCAATATGTGAATTTTTATAGTTTTATATAAAATACATTTAAAAAATAATAATTAATGAATCCAACAATAATTTTAGTAATCTTATAGTTGAGCTGGCCCCGCCACCACAGCATCTCACTTCACCTTCTTCTTATTTCTCCCAATCTATTTTTCTTCATTCCTCTTCGCTCTATCTTCTCTCTTTTTTCGTCTTCATAATAAAAGGATTGGCAAAGAAATCAAGTGTCTAACGGTTTAGTTTTCAATAGTACATATGATCACTCCATGAGACGCCTCAGCCTCAGTTTTGCCCAGAAAGGCATAAAACTGATCCCTGTCATCTTGACGGGCAACCTCCTTGCCTGGCTGCACTTCTCCCCTACCTGCATTACCATTTCCCTGGCCTCTACGGCCTCGCTGTTTTCCTCCTTGCCCACCTTTTGGACGTCCTCGCCATTACTACTACTGCCTGTTGGTACCCCTGCTCTAGTCTGTTTTTGTACTGGGTCAGACATGTGTGGATGGGGACAATCTCTCCTCATATGTCTAGGTTCTCCATAATTGAAACAACTACAGTCAAATGATGGCAACAATGCAGGTGCGACTCCTTGACTATTCTGAATAGGATTCTGCTGTGGAGTTCCTGAGTATCCACCTATAGAATAGTTTAAAAAAAAAGCGCATATTGATCGAGGTCTAAGTACTACTTTTAAGACTTCATCACAAATTGAATAAATTCAACCTCTTAACCCACTAAGTGGTAAAATCGTTATTTAAAAATATAAAAAAAATGCTCCGAATGAATTGAGATTTAAATGATTTAGAATCAAACCTCGATGAATAATTGATTACTTAGTTCAGCGTGTGATGGCTTGGTCGGGCTGCAAATGTCAGCCTACCTAAACCTCTGGAGTAGGAACCATGAAATTTACTTGTGTTCTTGGGCTTCTTAGTCAAAGCCTTGGTATGCCCATCACGTCGAACTCCTTCTACTTTCTTCATAAAGTATGTCGCCTCATTAAAACTTTTACTTGCAGAGGTCATGTGACTAGACAATACCTATAATTTGGGGTTCAATCCCTTGACGAATAGATGAATCCTCTCCTACTCTGTAGTTACCAACTGTGTAGCATATCTGGACAAGGCATGGAACTTAGCCTCATAAGTACCTACAGTCATCCCACCTTGCTCCAAGGCCATGAACTCATCCTTCTTGCGATCCCTCAATGTCCAGGGCACATACTTCTCCAGAAACAAAGCATAGAATTGCATCCAAATGAGTGGGGGAAAAGACTTGCAATCTGCATTCCACATAGGCCCTCCACCACTTCCTAGCCTCACCTTGAAGTTGGACGGTCACGAACTCTACTCCATGATGGTGTACAATGCCTAACTTGTGAAGACTCTCATAGCAATCCAGAATGAACTCATAGGCATCCTCACTCAGAACCATGGAACACAAGTGAATTCTGCTTCAAAAACTTAGTCAACATCTCGTGCTTAGTACATGTCATCACAGGGCACGATAGGGGACAGAAGAAGGAATCAATGCCTAATTATCCATTTATCTTAGGAACAGTAGTAACGTTGTTGACTAGAGGTTGAGCAGCTTACGCTTTGGGAAGGACTCCAGACCTGACCAACCCCTTTAGAAAAGTCAAGATCTGCTAAGCTATCACTGGGTATAAGGGAGGAAGGTATGTAGTCTCAGCCCGTGTGTCCTCCTCTTGTCAAACATCCTACTCGCCTTTGATCTCCACATTCTCTTACACCTCTTCTTAGGGTGCAGGAGGGGTCTCTTCCTTGGGAACATTCTTAACTGGGGCTCCACCCATGGCCGGTGCTACCCTTTCTCGGCCTCTTCCATATCCTCTTCATCTACCCCTGCCTAGGCCATGGCCTCTTGGTGCGAGCTCCTCTGCTGTCTCTTTGATAGGAGTTACGGGCCTGATGTTGTTGTGTCGTGTGTTAAACCATCTGCGGACAGAAGAGGGAAGGAGATTAGATACCATTTTGAATCACCATATACCAATTGGAATCAAGTCATAGAACAAAAAGTAGAAGAAGACAAAGAGATTTTCCTAAATTCATGTAGCCTCTCGAAGAAAAATATAGACGTCTACATACCTTCTGCAAGACTCTACTAGACTCATTTTTGTACAATAAGATCAACGAACCTAGGTCTCTGATACACACCTTGTCATGACCCAGACCACCGTGATTGGCATCTACACTAACCCTCCAGTGGGACCCGACTAAACAACTTAAAGAAACAAAACATTAAAAGATACGGAAGCCATTTTAAATAATTAATTAAGTACTGAGTTCCCCATAAAATCAGAAAGTTTAACAAAACAACCAAGCCTAAAGATCGAGGAAATTCAACCCCTATACTTGAAAGTCATTGTACCAAATATCTACTAATCAACAAGTCTAAGAAAAAAGGGGTGCAACCCCGAAAACTAAAGTTAGGTAAAAGTCCAAATATATAGTCTGAGTCCAAAAATAATGTACTAAACTAATGATGGATCTATGGAAGCCAGAAAGAACTGGCTCACCCTTGAATCCGATCTCAGTCAATGATCTCTTAACTGAGGTCTGTCACTAGCTGCCTGAAGATGCCCTGTACTCAACAATGGAAGGGAAAGTGCAATATTAGTACACGAAACCACGGTGTCTAGTCAGCACAACCACAGTCACAATCACACCCATAATGAACAGTGCACATAGTCACACAATAAAGTAACAAGTTCATAGCATGTAATTGTTCGTACTAATCATTTCCTTAGATTCAATTCATGTTTCTCTATTCACATACATGCATGCATACAATGGACCAATCAACAAGCATATATAACACAACAGGAACTCGAAACCATCACCTACCTCGAAACCAAGCCTGAATACTCCTAAGACACTTGAATCTTCCCTTTCTGAAGTCTTGCAACTTGTTCTTGGTCTAAAACAATTAATTAATGCAAGGATTAATAAACAAGGCCTAATTTACCATAATTATATCAAAATAATAACCCAATGCCAAACCCATGATCCTAATGCTCATCTAGGGATTTTCCACCATCAACTTCAGGCCAAAACCCTCCCCCAATGATAATTAATATGGATTCTATGTTCTAAGAATTGAAATACGGATTACGGGAGTAATTACATTAACTTTGGCACGAGAATTCATGGAAATTTGATGTGAAACTGCCCTAGGTCGTCCCTTAGCTCGTAAGAATGAGGTTTTGCAGAAAATAAAATTTTTGGGGTTTTCCCAGTTTAAGTCCCAACTGTCCCGCAACAGCGGGACCCATCCCGCCACAGTAGCCAAGACCTGGCAGAATTAACCCCCCCGGTAGCTTGCACGGAGACAAAAACTCAGAATTTGAGTTCTAAGCTTCCATTTTGCAACAAACCTTCAAACCATGGCGTTCTAAATCTGCCCCTTCATGCCAATATCAGTTTCGGGAGTTTTACTCGCCCTAATTCGATTCCGTAAAGACACACATGGTCCTTAACGTCGTAGTTATCCGCTCATGTGATCAAACTCATAATTAAATCCCCCATCCATTATCGGATTTCCCTAGACCTCACCTCACTCAGATTTCATCCAATTCTGGCCTAGGCTAGAAATTTCCAAGTTACTACTTAGAAGTTTTCTGGCCTAGATTCCTTCCCTATTGGCTTTTCCATAACAATGGGAACAGGTCATTACAATTGCAAGCAAATTGGCAAGCCTAGTGGACCAAATTTTCCCTTCATCTGTTCACTCACAAAACAAATCTGAAAATTTGAAGTCACAAAACTGCAAAAGTTGAAAAATAAGTACTTCAAGATTTGTGTTATAGTTTCATCTAGTCTACACTCTGACAAGCCTAGAAGCAGGGGTATTTGTATACATTGAAATTTTGTGGGACTCTACATGATTTGTTCATTTCTAGATGGGACTCTATAAGGTATGTTCAATTCCAATTAGGATTCTTGAAGGCTACTCAACCCTAAATCTTAGTTCATATCATGACCCAAAAAGGACTGGCGACACATGTCTACTCCCACCATGACAATTCAATCTCAACCCAATGAAACGAAACAAATGCGGAAATATAAAGCAAAACAAGATAATTTGGAAAACTTATTCTTTATATATAAATAAATCCCAAAATCTGGTCGTCACGTGTACAAGCCTCTAAATACATAAAGTGTGGAATTGAAATAATTACAAGTCTCAATTTTTGTTTCTCAAATAGAACAAATTATAAAGGAAAGGATAAAGAGGGCATGCCGAAGTCACCAGCATCTACCTGTCCAAATCCTTGAAAAGCCTTGAACTAAAAAGAGGAGGAACAAGAAGAAGAAAGAGATCACACAGATCTGTGCTCGGAACCTAGACAAGGGTAGAAGCAAGGGGTGAGTACCAACAACACGGTACCCAACAAGAAACCTACTAAACATGCCATATAGCTAGAAATCGAATACCTCTTACACTCCAACTAACCGTCCTCAAACTAAAACCTACACAAAAATTAGCACAACCTAACAGATCTACAATACACATATCACAAGGCTTAAATTACACAGCTCAATTGTCACAATTCAACAACAAAACAGATCAAGTCAATCTCAATGTCAAGTAGATCAATCACACGCAATAAATTTATCAATCAAAATTAACAAGTAAATCACACATAAGCATCAAAATGAATCAAATCGGAATAATCGATCTCTCACCAGACCCATTTCCCATAGGCACAATATCACTGCCTAGAACCATTTCCCATTTGCTTTATATTAAATAACTTGCCCAAACCATTTCCCATGTGCACAATATCACTAGCCGGAATAATTTACCATTGAAGTTATGTCAAGTCACTAGCTCGAACCATTTCCAATCGGCCTTAATATCTATTCACTAGTCGGCAATGACCTCGGCATCATTAGCATCACAAATCTCATCACGGTGCTCAATAATCAATGCGTACAAGTAATATCACACCACATGGAAGATACAACAATTCATACAATTCAAGTGCACATTCATGCTGTCAAACATTTCATCAATCAATCAATAAGGGTCACAACAAGATATTTCACACTATCATGTTCATCACATTGCCTTTTAATTTCAACCCCTTTATATGTATTAAGATTTATCAACTGGAAATTAATCCTTTACTTCATCCCCATTACTCCAACACACAAATAATAAAGGGAATACACGAGTTCTTCAAGAATACAAGGTTTAGGAGATCACTTGACTTACGTGAAACAATTAATTATTCCAAGAGTTGACTCTTCCCCTTTTGAAGCCACACAATCTATAACAATCAAGTATTCACAATAAATCTCCGGGAACAATAATACCCATATTAATTACTTTAAAAAAATGAGTCAATCAACTCATAACCCAATTCCGAAAAAAAGGTTCGAGTAAAAAATTTAATGCTTTAAAACTTTATTAAAAGATTTATGAACTCATTGGAGAAAATTATTTTCAAAAAAGACTAAAAAACAATTCAAAATATCCATTTTAGTTGAAAACTTGAGTTCTTGAAAAACCTTGTTATTTACCAATCAAAATCTCAATTTTTTTATGTTACAATTAACAAATGATCAAAGGAAATGAACTTTTAGGATCATGAAAGTTTACCCAATTGGTTTAGCACAAGAAATCATTTTCCAAATCACCACCAAGGGTTTCCTAAGCTAAAAAATTGAAAATGGGGCTTAAACCCTAAAAATGGCAACCAAAAACCCTTGCAGATATCGCAAAAGCGACTAGGGGTTCGCGTCTTGCTTTAATAAAACATCTTTCACTAAATCAAAGGTCGCTTATGCGGAAGGCCCTTCACTTCTGCAAAACCGAGTCTTGAGCACTAGAAAACACAACCAAGACGAAAACATCAAATCGGCCATCGAGATTCTTTCGGAACCCCGTGAACACAAAGCATAGATGAAAATTTATCGTACACGAAGTTTTAGACTCAATGGAACCATCAAAACATGAATCTGAGGTCTCCTTGACCCAACATCCGTGAAAACGATAAGAAACTTACTCAACGCCTAAATGCCTAAAACAAGCTCAACACCTCTCAAAAACCAAGAAAGACCTAACCAAGGCCTAAAATCATCACCTTAATTCAAAGACATTCTCGGAATTCCGATTCGAGCATCTAAACCACGAATTTTGCCAAAGTCAACACAATGTCTACATTTTCATTTCTTTCACAACTTAGGACCTCAAATGCTCAAAAACTCTGAATCTAAAGACGACAGCTTTCACAACTCAAATTCCATATTCCAGGACGGATGTAATCAATAGAATTCAATTTCGACACTCGAAACTCCAAAAAAATAACTTTTATGCAACTTAGCCATCCAAAAGCACTTACAAAATTCTCAACTAACTCAAAGATCGAAGTAACTTTTCAAATCAATCATTAATGACTCAGGGTCGATATCAGGAGGAGAAAAATCATAAATTCATGGAACTTTCAAAAAATGACCTATCGGGTCATTTCAATTAATGCATATATAAAAGGTACTAATTCTCTTAAAGAAGCATATCGAATATTCCACAAATTGATGAAATATTCATAGAGAGATCAAAATGAATCATACAAACTCGATAAATATGCCGCAGATGATTATCGAATCATGGATAAGTCTATTATGAGAGAAGAATCAATGGAGGAACAGAACTATAACTACAATGTTTATCAATAAACTTATGCTTCTTCATATTCTATTTGTGTTTAGAATTTAGTTTTTTGTTACTTTGAAATTTTTTGCAAACAAAGGAGCAAAGAGGAGGGTTTTATAGTTGCTTTGAAGAGGATGTCCTAGAGATAAAAACATTTTCAAAACTAATATACGAAAAGCTTGTCAATAACTTGCTATAGTTGTTTATCATTAAATTTAAAATTTTAAAGTTAGATTTAACCATTTAATAACCAACTAAAAACTTAAATTTAATTTAGAAAGTCAACTTTCTTGTATTATTACAAATTATTTTGTTTCTATATGATTTTTCGAGTCAAAAGTATATAATCCTTAAATTTGTTTCCTTATCGATCTTCCTATGCTTTCAATTGCTAACCAAACTTGTTCTTGATGCAACTTACTAATTTTAATAGATTAAATTTTTGGAAAATTATCCTAAATATACATCTTATTTTATCATAATTTCTAAAACTTTCTACCATTTAAAAGAATTTCAAAAATTCCCTCTCGGATACATCTCTCTCCTCTCGCTGATACATCCATGTCCCCCTCCCAGATACATCCCTCCCCTCTCGAATACATCTCTCACCTATGTATCTGGATGTCTACTCATGTATCTCAATGTCCTATCCCCTCTCTTGTACTTCCCTTCCCGCTCGAATACATCCCTTACATATGTATCTGGATGTTTGCTAATGTATTCAGAAGTCCAACTATGTATTAGGAAGTCCAGTTATGTATTCAGAATCCATAAATTTTAAGAGATTTTTGTAATATGGAAAAGAGTAGGGAATAATATAATTAGCTCTTAACACTATGAGATTTCGATAAATTATACTAAATTTTTTGACATATTATTTTAATTAAATGTTCTCATTTCATGACTGAACTACTATCTTATTTCTTATTTTAAATATTTTTTTATCGTTTCTTTGTATAGATAAGTCCTTCTATAATTGTGTTTGTTTCATGTCATAAACTATAAGACATAATGATCTTGGGCATATTTATATGCCCATTTACTATGATTTGCCTGTATTTATCATATGTTTTGAGAGCATTCACAGGTTGCCTCCCGTTACGTGCTTGGTTTAACATCGTGGCTCAATTCAAGTTTTGATCATTCATCATTTAGCTCAAGAGCTTCTTGATCTCGCTACGCATTTTTACAAAAATAGTGCTTGACCCGTTGCCCTTTCACCAAAAATGTTGTTGCATCTTTTCCTTTAAGTTCTACCACACAATGTTGCATCATCCTCAACACTTCGAAGGGCCCACTCTATTTAGAATTTAGTATTTTGGGGAATAATCTAAGTCTAGAGTTCAAGAGTAATACCTTTTGTCCTGGAGAAAAAGTGTGAGGTACAATGTACTTTTCATGCCGCCTATTGGTCTTCTTTCTGTACAACTTAGCATTCTCATAAGCATGGATCCTGAACTCCTTAAGTTCGTGCAATCGTCCTATTATTTTCCTACCAGCTAGCTCTAGGTTAAAATTTAACTTCTTTATCACCCAATACACTTGATGCTCTAACTCTTCCGGAAGATGAAATGCTTTCCAAGCACCATGTGATAGAGAGAAGGTACTATGGGTGTTTTATATATTGTCCTAGACATCCATAAAGCATCATCAAGTTTCCCAGACAAATATTTTCGTTGAACATTCACTATTTTCTGTAAGATTTTCTTTGCCTCTCGATTCGACAATTCAACTTGGCCATTAGTTTGTGGGTGGTATGTTGTAGCTACCTTATGAAGTATACCATACTTAGCCAGAAAATTCTTCACTAAATGGTTATTGAAATGCTTGCCTCCATCACTTCTGATCCCCCTTGGAGTCTAGGCCCCGGATGCGACACGGTGTACTCGACCCCGAAGGGGTCTCATACAAGCCTCATAGCATTTCATTGCATTTGATATATAAATAGTGCGGAATTAAAACTCATTTAAATCCAAAATATCAAACTTCATTAAAAGAGGAACTTGAAATACATCGGAAGTCTAAATCTCACATGGCCAACATAGACACAATCTTAAAACATTCTTGGGACACACCCCTTTCCAATTCAAAAACAAGTACCAAAAATATATATTACATGAAATAAGGAAACATAAGTCTTGTCCTCGAACCATGAGGACATACCAAGTCTTGGAGGAAAGCAATCCAACACTTCAAACTAGCTAGGAGGAATCACTTGCCAGAACCTACACTTGTAATTAAACACATGAAGAATATGGGTTAGTACACAGAAATGTCCTAAGTATGATGACCATGCAAAACATGCATTTAAAAGGGGACATTTTGGTTGGAAACCATGCATTATGCCACTTTTTAGAAACATCATGTACAATAACATAAAAGACATCATATACAAGTATTAGCATCATATAATTCATAACTTCACACTTAAACAAAATCGCATGGAAACCATGACCTTTACCTTGGACCTTCACCTCAAGCAACCCTTTTGCTATACCTTGTGCAATGTATGGATAGCGTCCCATACTACCATACACACTAGGGCATCACATTTAGGTCACCTAAAGTAAACTTACCATTCATTTCCAAACATCTTTAAGCCATATTCATACATAAAAGACATATCATTTCATAAGGCATGACAAGGGAAAGTAACTCATAATATAACCCAAGTATAGCATACATCTCATATTAAACATTTTAAGAGCTAACATTCTTCAATCACTCCATTTAAGACAGTTTCATAGCATAGCCATTAAGATATAGAGAAACTCACTATGACCCTCTCAAAGACTACTCGTGCAATGTATAAGTAGCATCCCATACTATTACCTACACTTTGTAGAACCTATCAAGACCCACAATGAAACTCACATGATGGGAAGTAAGCGTTAATCGACATAGACCATGAGAGCTTGTCACGGAATCCGATGTCATAAGTCCCCACACCGTAAGAAGATGGTCTACTTGCCTAAGGAAGACCCGTTCATATATCTTAGGTGGATCCAATAGCTAGACCTATGCTGGCACATTGTTTATGGGATAAGGTAGACGATTAGTGAAACTCATGCCTAACTTTAGGGGAGTTTCCTTCTAACCAAATCCACTCGGTGCTTAGCCTACATTCACATAAAATAGTTCATTACCTTGACATTATCACATATGAGTGGTGCCATTGAACTACCGACTCCAATTACATTCATTAACACCTGAATGGGTGCCTTAAGTCTACCGATTCAAGGTCCATCTAGGAAACCTCATTAACTCCTCTTGAAAGGGTGCCATAGGCCTACCGGTTCAAGTCTCATCATTAACTTTCATGGAAAGGTGCCATAAGCCTTCCGATTCCAAGGTTCATTACCATCATTAATGGAGGGGTGTCGTAAGCCTACCGATCCCAAGGTTCATTATAAGCATGAGTGGAAGGGTGCCACTAGCCTACCGATCCAACGATTCAACAACCAACAATATAATCATTTATACAAGAAAGGATGCATAAGCCCTACCAATTAAAGGTATACTTTATATTGAATAATCCTTCATATTCTATCATCAACATTCATAAGTGTCAAATGGAGAAAAGGTCTTTCAATAATAACACATTTACATTTAAGACATGATCACCTTAGCTTCATTGAATTCTCATTCATGCAATGTCATGATTACACTTCAATATCTCATACTATGCCCACAAGGCTATGGTCACAATGTACATAATAAGTAAACACCTCCACCTTTCAAGTGGATCAACATCAAGTTAACAATTCTAAATCAACAAGTAGCTTCTCATATCTTGCCTTTAAGGCCATAAACCTCTCATACCAATACCAACAATACACCATAAAATAAGCATGGATAATGACATACTTCAACAATCTGAAGCCATTTAGACAAGTCATATTCATATACATTCATTATCAAGCAACCCACTTCATAAAGGCATAAACTAGGAATAGAGAGAAATCATGGGTTAATAGAGTATTTTATCTTAAATCATTAATATAACAACAATACAACCATAATATGCCATTAGAAACCTTTTAAAACCATTTGGTGAAAGAACCCATGAGATTGAGTAAAACCCTAGGTTTTCATGAACTTGAAATCTTTAAAAGTTTACTTTGGAATTGGCTCTAGGGTGAAAGCTAACCATAGATGAAAGATCACCATACCTTTGGTAAGATTTCAAAGAAGATGTGTAACCACATTCTTAATTGAAACCATTTTTAGTGTATCTAAATTTGCCTACAAAAATTAGTCTGCCAATTTTTTAGCGTGAATCAAGTGGTGCCGAACTACCACCGACCACAATAATAATAATAATATTAGTAATAATAATAATAGTAATAATAATATTATTATTTCATCATAAACATGTGCACAATAGTTATTACTCACTGTTGAAGTTTTCTTATTAGTTTTTATTTTTTATATTTATTTATTAAAACAAACTAAGTTAGCACTCAAAAGATAAAAGCAACACCCATATTATTGCACAAAAATAACTTATCACTTATTTGAACATAACTCAACAGATAATTCATCAAAATTAATAAGGCACAAGCACCAAAACAAATAATCACAAGTTATAAAATTTTATTTCTAAATTTAATGATATAAAAGTTCAAACAAATTTCAATATTATAATTCTAAAATTAAACACACATAAATTTGAGCAACTTCATGATATTAGAATCACATCTTGCATAATAATGAAATCAAATTATACAATGAAGATTAAATGGTACCTCTTGCAAAAATTCAATTCACGAAAAGGAAACAATGGTAACAAGGAGCCACGAACTCGAAACCATGAAAGAAAACCTCGAACTAAACCTCTAAGTGTGGGGTTGGAAGGAATTAAAAAACGTTTCGATGTTTCGATTTTTTTTTCTATTTGTACAAGTGTCTTTTGGTATGAATGTATAGTGTATGGTTTCTTCTTTTTTTTGTACATTTTTTGTGTGTGTTATCTGTCTCCTTTTTTTGTTGTGTGCAGAAGTCTTTATGTAGGTATGTGTGTATGGTCTTGATCTCGATTTTTTGTTTTGTAGTGTGAGGCTCACAAATAAAATAAAATAAAACAATGGGTGTGTTTGTAAGTTGAAAAAAAAAGTAAAAATGGATGGGAGGTGTAGGTAGTAATCTGTGTGTGTGTGTGTTTCTTTTCTTATTTTTTTCTTCTTCTTATCGTCTGTAGTGTGTTGTATTTTTCTGCGTCCCCTTTTGGCAGATGTGTAGTATATGTCAATATATAGTAGTGTGTGGGATTTTTGGTGTTGTGTCGTGTGTAGTGTGAGGGGGGGAAGTGGGGTTAAGGTGAGTGAAATGGGTAGAGGTTTAGGGGGTAATGGGTACTTTAGGCTATTCTTTATTTTCTAAATTAAATATATATAAAAAAATAAATTAATTAGTTTGAACTAAAAAGTTAAATAGCCAATTTAAAAATATAATTAAGAAACATTGGCTTATTTAGTAAAATCTATATTAAAAGAATACATATTTTTGTAAGTTCTCATTTCTTTTTTAAACAAGTGAAAATAAAACATACCTTAAAAAGTGATTCTATTTTTGTTGTTTTCAAATCTTTTAAAATAAACTTAATAAAATAAGATAAAAGTCAAAATATTTAATTTAGATTTATAAAATATTTAAGCTCTAAAAATGGTGTTAACCCTTCGGAAAAGTCACAACCCTTTGAAAAAATCAGAACCCTTCGGAAAAGTCACAACTCATCGAAAATGTCAAAACCCCTCAAAATGTCACAACCCTTTGGAAAAGTCACATCTCTTTGAGGAAATCAGAACCCTTTAATATGAAAGGGTATCTACTTTTAATATAATACAAATAATAATAAAATTAATAAATAAAATAAATTGAGTATTTTTAATTGGGGGTATTTTAGTAATTCAACATTCAATTTAGGAGTTTAGGCTTTTAAGGTAGTATAGATAGATAGATAGATAGATATAGCTAATGAAAATCAAAATTCTTGGAAATCATAGTTCAATGATACATAATATTCTTTTCAACACTTGAACAAATTAATTATAAGTCCATTCATGTTATAATAATGGATAAGGACTATTATGTTCTCTAAATCATAGGGACACATAAGATTTGCATGCTTAAAGCATGAAGCTAATATTATGGGAAAAACTTGCAATCAATTGCAAAAAAGTATAAGTAATATAAGCAGAAAAAAGATTCTTACTAATTTTTAAAGCCAAGATCTCTATTCATATTTTGAAGTCGCTCCAATCTTTCCTCCTCCATCTCAATTCTTCTCTGTAAATAGAAAAAAAAACAGATTGTAGTCACTAACAAAAATATGCTTGTTTTCTACTTCTATGTGTATATAAGTTTTTATTATATTGCATTTGCATACTTTCTTTGTCACACCCCGAGGCTACTCCCTGGACGCGGACACGGGACCTAGGATCACTAAAGATAAACTGAAAAGATAAATACTGTGCGGAAGCTAAATCATATGAATAATCTGAAATGATGGGGAATACGCATATACTATCTTAATAAATGAAAAGTGAGAATTTGAAAGAACTGAAAAGTCAAAGTCTAACACTATAGCTGAATCTAACTATGTTTGAAATAAGTCTCTAAACTGACTAGAAGTGTTGGGACATGCCCCAACTAAATCTAGCAAAATAGGAACTAAACCTTAAAGGAAAGAAAGACAATCATGTCAACCGTCCTCGAAGAATGAGGACTCACCACTGATGTTGCTGAACTGAAGATCGGGAACCGATCTAAGCGTGATCTGTTAGCTGAGAACCTGAGCCTATATCACGAGAAGATGTAGCACAGAGTCTGCGTTAGAACTTGAAAGATACTGAGAATGCATGATAGAGTAAAACTGAATAATAACATAACTGAATCAAAGCATATATTTAAGCAATGACATGGGATAAGCTTAATACAAACTGAGAATACTGAACATGAAATATTGAATGCAATGACCAAGTTTATCACATGTTGAAACTAAAATCTGAACTACAACTGATAACATGGTCAATGCACTAGAATCTGACTGTAAGGGAGCTATTAATAACTGACATAAAACCACATGAGCTAAATGTGGAGTCTGATGTATACGCCCCATCGAGAGGACCCAATATACCTTACTAGAGGTATAGAAGCATGACTGGCGTGATCTCTAAAATGATGCCTACAGAGGGGACTTACAACCTACGGGGCACGTAGTTCTGGGACTTGAGGGTGACTTAACCTAGTCCACTCGGTATTAAGCTTCTCCCAATTTATTAAGTAATAATAAATGTATGACTGAAGTTCTGTAATACTGGATAGCCCAAAATACTGACATGCTAACTGAAAATGCAACATTAATATGTTGATAGTGAAACATTTAAAAATGAGGCATGTATAACTAAAATATCAAGCCTAGCATGTGTAATTCATGAACTACATAGCTATGGTTCTGAGTTTATACATGAATTTGGGCAAAAACGATAATACAACATGATAATTTGTTTAGGAACATTAAAGTAACTGATTCATAATAATCTACTGAAATTCTACAGACCCTAGGTCTAGATAATCTGAAAGGAATCGAGAATCTAACTAAATTCTAGGGACCTAATGGATGAAAGGAACCCACAAGTGAAATCCCACATACTTGGTGACAAATTCCACGGAGAAATCTTTCCATTTCAAGGATGAAATTGATGAAAACCTGTTGCGTTCTTCGAACTAGGGATGGTCGACTTCTTTCATTTTCTGTGTTCTAATTTTTCTAAGTTTTGATGAATGGTTTGTTTATTGTAGATTCTAATTTAGTTACTAGTCTAAACCTGACCAAAACTATATAGTTTAGGGGTTAAACAACATAGTTTAACGCATAAGGAAAAGACCAAAAGACCCCTGACTTAACTGTTGTTGGGGCCACCCACGGACGGGACCGATGGACCGTGGCAGGACCGATGGTCCGTGCTGGTCAACCGTCGGTCGATGATTGGGGCTGAAAACCTGGGGTCCGACCTACGGTCCGTAGGTCCTGGCAAGGCCAGAACCTTAGCCGATTTTTCTGGGGCTTCTTAGGGGAGGGCTGCAGGTGTTTATCCACAGACCACCAGCACGGGCCGTGGGTCGCCCTACAATCCGTGGGTTGCACCTGCAGGTTTTGGAAATCTGTATTTTTGTCTCTTTTCGGATACAGGATGTTACATTATCTTCCCCTTGGAAATATTTGTCCTCGAATGAAAGATTAAACTAGCTAGAGATGGAGGGAAAGAGCTGAAAACCCTACCACTAAACATTAGAAACTGATTTCTGGTTGAACTAGTTTCCAAGGACATGCAAATACGCTGAAAATCCAAGTACAAACTGAAGGAACAAGATGCTAAGACTGAAACTACACATGAATGATTGAAAAACTGAAGAGGAACTGTTAGCTAAAGTTGGAATTGAATCGGAAGGGGAGAGGTAAGGATACTTAGCCTTCATGGCTGCTACTGCTTCCTAAGTAGCTCCCTCTACAGACTGACTCCTCCACAAAACCTTGACTGAAGAGACTTCTTTGTTTCTCAACCTTATAACTTGATGATCAAGGATTTCAACTGGTACCTCTTCATAATTGAGACTATCCTCCACAACCACACTTTCTGAAGGTACAATAGATGGTGGATCACCCACACACTTCTTCAACAATGAAATGTGAAAAATCAAATGCACTGCTGCTAGTTCTGTTGGCAACTCCAACTCATAAGCCACTTTACCAACCCTTTTCAAGATCTTGTAAGGGCCTACATATATAGGACTGAACTTCCCTTTCTTGCCAAATCTCATCACCCCCTTAATAGACGACACTTTCAGTAAAACCCAATCATCAACTTAGAACTTTAATTCCCTTCTCTTTACATCTGTATAGGACTTCTGGTGACTCTGAGCTGGTCTTAAGTCTATCTCTAATGAGTTGCACTTTCTCCATAGCATCATGAACTAAATCTGGCCCTATCAAGGCAGATTCACCTACTTCAAACCAACCAACTGAAGATCTACATCTACGCCCATACAATGCCTCAAAAGGGGTCATGTGAATGCTGGAATGGTAGCTATTATTGTAGAACTCTAAAAGAGGAAGGCCATCATCCCAACTACCCTTGAAATCGATCACGTAGGCTCTCAACATGTCCTCTAAGGTCTGAATGGTACACTCCGCTTAGCTATCCGTCTGTGGATGAAATATTGTGCTTAGATTAATGTGAGTACCAAGACATTTCTGAAATGACTTCCAGAAATAAGAGGTAAATTGAGGACTTTTATCTGAGATGACAGACAAAGAAACTCCATGCAACCTGACTATCTCATTAATGTAAAGCTTGGTGTAGTCCTCTGCCGAATCGGTAGTCTTCACTGCCCGAAAGCGTGCAGACTTAGTAACTATATCTACTATCACCCAATTGGAGTCATGATGTATGCGAGTGTGAGGTAAACCTGTGATGAAGTCCATGTTGATCACTTCCCCCTTCCAAGTAGGAATGCTGATCTTTTGAGTCATACCTCCTGGTTTCTGATGTTCTACCTTGACTTGTTGACAATAAAGGCACTTAGCCACAAAATTTGCTATATCCCTTTCCATGCCATTCAACCAAAAGACTTGCTGCAGATCACAGTACATCTTAATGGCTCCTGTATGAATCAAATATCTGGAGTTATGGGCATCTGCATGAATCTGTTGTCTCAACTCACCCACCTTAGGAACACATAATCGACCCTGATAGCGAAGTACACCATCTCCCCCTTGGGAGAAAACCTCAACTCTCTGTTTATGGACCGCACCTTTAAGTTGAAGCAATATCGAATCACTATCTTACTTTTCCTTAACCTCCGCTACCAATGAATATTCTGACCCATTCTGAACAGTTACACCCCCATCTGATATGCTAATAAGGCGAACTCCTAGGCGAGCAAGTCTGTGAACATCCTTTGCTAGTCCCTTAAATTCTTCCTCCACATGTGCTACACTACCCATAGATATTCTGCTAAGAGCATCTTCTACTACATTGGCCTTACTAGGATGGTAATACACACTCATATCATAATCCTTGAGGAACTGAAGCTATCTCCTCTAGTGAAGATTCAACTCTTTCTGGGTGAACACCTACTGAAGGCTATTATGGTCTGTGAACATATCTACGTGAACACCATACAAGTAATGTCTCCAAATCTTAACTGCAAACACCACTGCTGCAAGCTTGAGGTCATGAGTCGAATAGTTCTTCTCATGTACCTTAAATTGTCGAGAAGCATATGCTATAACCTTACCTCACTGCATCAACACACAATGTAGGCTGACTCTGGATGCATCACAATAGATAAGATAACCATCTGAACCCTCTGGCAGAGTCAAAACTGGTGTTGTAGTCAACCAAGTTTACAGTTCTGCGAAGTTTTTCTCACAATCATCTGACCACTGAAACTTGACTTTCTTCTGAGTCAACTTAGTCATTTGCTGAGCTGAGGAAGGACGTGGACTAGCTGAAGTCCATAAATATGTCCATATTTTTGGGACTATAGAGATCCTTGATATGCCAGCTGATACAGATGTGCCTCCGGCTACCACTAGAGATGAGGTTCGAGTTAAGAAGGTGGTTGTTGTTGAGTCAGAGTTTGAGACAAATCAGGAGCAGCTTGGTGTCGATGAGGAGACTACTTATGAGGGCCTTACAGAGGTTTACGAGGCTATGGTTGATTCATCCGTGCAGATTTCATTGATAGACACCACCATGGCTGGGACTAGTGTAGCTAGTGTTGCGGTGACCCCGGACACTAATGCCCCGACAGATGGAGTGACTGTGTAGGCAGGACCCTTCTTTACCTCCCTCTCTGTCATTTTTATTGACATTTTATTATTTGTGTTTCATTTGAGAACAATTGCCTTTTTTATTGTGGTGGGGTGAGGTATTTCCATACCTACATCTTATGACTATATTTTGTATATATTGGGGTTTTGTGTTTAGAATTGTGTGTTGATATTTTGTTGTGGATGTTTGACCTTATTGCTCCTTGTTTTGAATAGAAATGGTTTTGACCCCATCGGAAAAACAAATTGCCACCTTTTGTTGTGATTGATGTGGCGGTTCTTGTTCAATTTTGATTATCGGTTATGATCAATACTGATGACTTGAATAGTGCTCTTAATCAGACAAAAATGAATGTGCGTCTACGATGAGGCAAAATGAAGTTGCATAGATAATATGCGGACTTTTGGCATCTCGTTGTGATTAGCTGGTAATCGAATGAAGTGTTTTGTGATGAACATTGTACACTTGTGAAAGTGTGGAGTCTCGTTTGATATTGGTGCTGAAGAAGAGGCAGGCAAATGATATTCATACCACATTTCATTAGGATAGCATCCACTGAGCCTAAATGACCATACCTTTACACTCAGCCCCGTTACAAGCCTTTAAAATACCTTTTTTGATCTTGAGCAAGTTGAAACTAATGTTGATTGGAAAATAAGTGCAAACCTATGAGTGAAGTCAGGTATACAGATTGAGGAACAAAGCAAGGACACTAACTTGCAAAAAGGAACAAAATGAGCTGAAAGAATGAAGAAAGGCAAGCCTGGTGATCGCCAAGTTCACTTCTCGACTCGCCGAACGGGCTATTTAACCACCTAAAGTTCATGTGTGCCAAGCCGTGAGGGAAGAAACCAAGTCATCGATAGAAAGGAGTAGTTGGCAGATCTTCGAGTAGTTTCGTGATGCAGTGCTATATCGCCCAAAGTTACAGACCTGGAGGATGCTGAGTACCAAGTTAAAAGGACGATGGAATAGACCAAAGGGCGGTTCGCCAAGTTGTTCGGCGAGCCTGACTTACTTCGACAAATGACTTTTAACATCACATTTTTGGCGACTATAAATATATTTTTTAACATTTAGTTTAATCTTTTTTGGAAATTTTTATAATTTTTGCTTCTCTTATCAAGTTTTTAACAAAGAGAGACAATTTTCTCTAGTTTTTCCTTAGCATGGAACAATTGAAATTTTTCACTTTTGAGAAATTGGAAGTGGGTTTTCGTGATTTTTTGAATTGGAGCATTGTAAGGACGAATCTATACTTACCAGTTGATGGAATATCAATTTGGTAACTGTTTTTATATTTTTATGATGTCTAGCTAAAACCCAAATTTTTGGGGTGTGATTATGTGATTATGAGCTAATTTAGCTTATGGGTATTGCTAATGGTTAGTTTAAATGCTATTTAAAAGTGATTTTAATCATTAATTGTGGTTTAATTTAAGAATTGTAGTTGCAAATGTAGTTCTAGCTTTGTGTTCCTGGCTTGTTCGAGAGAGAGGTTTTAGAACTATGGTTTTTGATTGATGGTTTGTGGGTGTTGGGTAGACCTGCGCTAAGCTCGAGAGAGTGAATCCTAAACCCAATCCCACACATTCAACTTGAGAGAGTGAATGGATTAAGTTGTGGGATGCTCTTATTTTGCATGCTTGTTGGTGTTCGAGAGAAATCAACTTGATTCGGGGTAAATTGTTCGAGAGAAAGTTTACCTCCTCTATAGCCTAGCCAACTCACTAATATCTAGCTATTTACTAATAGTTGCAATTACCCATTTGTCTATACTCGATCAAATCCCAACAACCCGTCTCATTATTGTTATTTCGTGTTGTTTGGGACTGTTGTTTGTAGTTGATAATCAAAAACAAAACCCCCATTTGACATTCATTTCACCTCCTGATTTGAATGAAGTTTTTATTCGATAATTTTTATTCCTAGGACTGATTTGACCATGTTCATACTTCCCAATTAAATCTGAAATACGTATTGTTCCATGTGGGATTTGACCCCAATTCACTTAGTTGGGCTTTATACTGATTAATGACCGATGACGTTTAGAAGTAGATGAAGTGTATTTCAAATGCTTAATCACTTGCTAGGTTAGTTAAACATAAAATCATGCTCCATATTTCGAAGGTCAGATTCTCAATATATAAAAGTTGCATTCTCGGTTAGCCTGTCAGTATTTTGAGTTATTCAGTATTTAGTGCATTTTAGCTTCATATGTATTCATTTGGGAGTAGACTTAGCACTGAGTTGGACTAGGGTTCATGAACCCTAATGGTCCCAGAACTACGAGCCCATGTAGGATTATAAGTCCCCTCTATTGGGAATCAGATTTAGTGATCATGCGAGTCATGCCTTCGTACCCTGACAGGGCATATTGGGTCCTCTCGATGGGGTATATACATTAGACTCCACGTTTAGCTCACATGGTTTATGTCGGTTAATAGTAGCTCCTACTGTCAGACTCTTAGTGCATTTGACCAGGTTTTCAGTACATACTTCAACATTTAGTTCAACATGTTATGTTCATGATTAGTACTTGGTCATTACATCCAACTTAGCTTTTTAGTTATGTTTCAATATTTATATTCTTGCTCAGTTTATGACATTACTCAATTCTACTTTTTTCAGCTTATATATATTTGTTTAGCTTAGTATCTAGATCTGCATGTTCAATACATTCCAAGTACTGGTACACACTCTGCTCTATATCCTTTCATGATGTAGGTTGAGATAGTCAGCATCCAGATCACACTTAGATCAATTCTTGGTCCAACTTCAGCAGCTTTGGTGGTGAGTCCTCATACATCGAGGAGAATAGAAATGCTTTTCTTTTTAGTCTTTATAGTAAGCTTTTAGTTTTGTTAGGGTTAGGTGGGGGGGAATGTGTCACAACAACTCAACTCAGTTAGAGGCTTTTCAGACATAGTAGTAGATGGAGCTTGAGTTGGTAAGTGGTGGTGCATTCATCAGTAGACTTTCAGTATATTATATATATTCAAACTAGTTGAGGTTTTCCCCATTTTCAGTTATCCATTGTTTTAGCTTCCACATAGGATATGTATTATTCAGTTATTCTCAGTATGCTTGATATATGCAAGACACAGGGTTAGCTTGGGGTCACTCATGATCATAGGTCCTGTGTTACGTCAAGGGGGTAGCCTCGTGGCGTGATATGTCTCCTCTGCATCAGAGCCTTCCCCCACTAATGTCGGAGGCAATGTTTTATTTTCCTTATTTAGAGATTAGGCTTCTTCATGACCTTTTTCATGAACGAGAAAAGCACATAGGGACCTTCTAGCACGCTATTGATATGGAGGAGGAGTGGAGAGCAAGGAAATGAGAGTTGTAGGAGGTTACGGTTGTACAACGCCAATCCTTAGTCAATTAGGAGATACGACAACGGAGATTGAGAGAGTTAGATTTTACAGCTTTCATGTAAAGGGCACTACTGATGGTGCGCCCCCAATTATTTTGAAGGGCGTAACTGACTGCGCCATACATGTTGATTCATCAGTTTCGAGCCTATCGAACTCAGCAACCTCTTGATAGTTATTTTGCACTTGAGCACCAAAGGTTTGTCTCACCCTATGTTTTACTGTATTTAAGCATTTAGGGAATTGCACTATTTTTTATGTGGGGGTGGGGAGAATAGATTCTGAGTGTTTGTGTTAAGTCTAAATAACTCAGACTCTTGCAATCCTTTTTTGGGGTTTTCTTGCCAGTGTTCATTTTCCCTAATGAACTGTTTAATTTATGTTGAACAAGCAAATGTAGGATAGTAAATTGTATAAGTAGACTAGAAATAAAAGTGTGATGGCAATAGAGCATGAAATTGACACCCTTCCAAAATTTTAAATTACGTGGTATAATGGTGTTATTTATAAGTCAAATATGTAGGATCTTTGTATGACATGTAGGAATCAATTAGACAACATGACTTAAGTGGTAGATTGAACCCGATACACTGATGATATGATAGTGAAACGACGTGCCACGTGCTGTAAGGATGTTTTTGTATTCATACTATTTGTGACAATCTATAACTTGGCCCTTCAGTCATGCTATGATGATTTAAATATAAATTAGGAAAGCATAACAACCCATTGTTGCAATTGAGTCCACATAAGCCTAAAAACAACCATCCAAAATGAAAATGCTCCTTTCGCTCCAAAATTTTGAGCCTGAATTAGACCATTTATTCAATTTAGCCAACTCACATTTCCCTTGAAAATTGTTATATTTGTATTTTAGACCTTGTCCCTCCTTGGACATTATGCACCTCAACTTAAGCTAGAACCCTAATTTGAGGGTGGCTACTACAGAGGAACCCTTTGTGGTGGCATTGGTGCTTGATTTGGCATTGTGTACCTTAACTTAGGCTAAAGCCTAAGTTGAGGTTGGCCACGAGAAAGGAAAAAAAGAAACGAAAATGTGTATGAAAAGAGTTGTGTGGAGAGAAAAAAAATGAAAATTAAAGACTAAGATGGTGTGGAAGATTAAAGTAAATAAAAGAATGAAAAGGGTGAAGAAAATGTTGAAACGAAGAAGAAATGCGAAAAAGCCTCACCGGAGCTTAAATGAACAAATAAGGAGAGAAACAAGAAAGAAAAATGTGATACCTAGGTTGGTTGTTGAAGAGGAAACTAGGCAGTGTGATGTTGAGGAGGGCAGAAAAATCATTTTGAATCCATAGATATCATACCTAACCCTAAGTCTACGTTATAAGCGAAAAATGTTTTATGGTGATCCTAATTCAACAGTTTCAAAATTCTAAGTGTAGAAAAGAAGGGCAAGCTTATTCTATTGTGTTTGTACTGTACTAAATTCAACTATGAGTGTAAGTGTATACTAAATCCCTACAAAATTGAACTATATTTCAAATTTTGTGTGACCACAGGGATTTGTTTGTGGTAAGGGCACAAGTAACAATATTGAAGAGTCAGTATCTTTGTAATTGTTATTTGTGTGTGCAAATGAGTTTATTGGTATTTCTATGTCAGGAATCGATCCACATGTGTTGTCTTAATAATTGATCTGAATGATTGCACTATTCTAAAGAGAAATAAGGAAGGTTGACTATTGAAACAATGCCATGTGATTGCTTGTGTTTTTGGGTTACTTTCACATAATTATCACTTTGAGTTGATTGTGTTGTTTGTGGACAAGCAATGATCTTAAGATGACGGTGTTGATGCATTGATGATTTACGATATTTATTACGCTTTGAGTTTGGACTTTTGCATGCATATTAAGTATTTGTTAGTAGATGTGATGGTGTTTTACTTGGATTTTGCAAGAAAATAGGTTTTTCAGCAGTTGGTACTTGAAAGTTGTAGTAGCAGATGTTTTTGATGATTGACGATTAGACCTATGAGTCATAGGCTGGAGTCGTTGTTGGAGGTGCTGATTTCTAAGTGTAGAAAACAAGGGCAAGCTTATTCTATTGTGTTTGTACTGTACTAAATTCAACTATGAGTGTGAGTGTATACTGAATCCCTACAAAATTGAACTATATTTCAAATTTTGTGTGACCACAGGGATTTGTTCGTGGTAAGGGCACAAGTAACAGTATTGAAGAGTCAATATCTTTGTAATTGTTATTTGTGTGTGCAAATGAGTTTATTGGTATTTCTATGTCAGGAATCGATCCACATGTGTTGTCCTAATAATTGAACTGAATGATTGCACTATTCTAAAGAGAAATAAGGAGGGTTGACTATTGAAACAATGCCATGTGATTGCTTGTGTTTTTGGGTTACTTTCACATAATTATCACTTTGAGTTGATTGTGTTGTTTGTGGACAAGCAATGATCTTAAGATGACGGTGTTGATGCATTGATGATTTACGATATTTATTACGCTTTGAGTTTGGACCTTCGCATGCATCTTAAGCATTTGTTAGTAGATGTGGTGGTGTTTTATTTGGATTTTGCAAGAAAATAGGTTTTTCAACAGTTGGTACTTAAAAGTTGTAGTAGCAGATGTTTTTAATGATTGACGATTAGACCTATGAGTCATAGGTTGGAGTCGTTGTTGGAGGTACTGATTTCTGGTTCCAGGTGTAAGACAACGTAAGCTGATGACGAGTAGTAGTTACTTTTACGAGCCATACAATGCAGTCGTAGAAATTTTGAGAGAGGTTGACCCTTAATATCTTAATGACAGATACCCAGGGCGGATCATTGAAAGATCCACGGGCCGTAGATCATACGCATAGAAATTCCTGTTAAACTGAAGGACACAATATTGATTGACGAATGGTACATAGGAATCGTAGGAATTTCTACGAGTCGTAGGTACCAAACGTATAAATGGCTGCCTAAACGAAATTTCCTTAGATTTCCTTTTCCTACTTTGTTTAAGGTTTTATGTTTATAAGTGCTAGTTGTAATTTTCATTTTCCGGTTGATAGACAATTTGATATTTTTACTGTTGTCATTGAGAATTAACTTGCAAATATTTTGAGCATTTAATTCTAGAAGAGTTGGTTTAAAATATTTCTTCATCAATTCAAGATTCCGGATTTCATCAACTCTAATTGTAAGTTCATGATTTATTCTATTAATCGTATTATGAATTATGAGTACCCAAGCATGAGTAGCGTAATCCACAACTAGGGTTGTGGGAACCATTAATAATTAACAAAGTAGACCTCATATCTAAGTTTTTTTAGTAGTGTTTATGCATGTATTGTTGATCTCTTCATTTTGAATGTTTTTAATGGTACACAACATTTAGAACTCGCCTTATTCTTACTTGCCCGACCAAAGAATTAATGAATGACAAAATAGATTAAACAACAGAGATTTAGTGGTTATAATGCTCTATTCAATAGCCTAACCAAGAGATCCGAGGGCAAATCCGGGGTCATGGGTAATGGTTAGTAAACCATACACCTGTAGATCGACCATGTTCATGGTGATGTTTCCTACTTAGGTAACCAAACACTTAAGAGATATGTAAATTACCTACATTGCATGTTAAAAACTAGGAAAAGTTTACTATTACAAGATTTACTATGTTAAGAACTTGTGGGAAACACATATACCCTAATTTCATCTCATATTGATCTTACAAAACAACAAATCATATTACCTGGTTACTTATGACATATCAATTTATTATTTTGTGTTACAAACCCCCTGTTTTACGAAAATAATCTGGCTCAAAGTACAATCATCAGCAAATTCGCCTAAGTCTAGACAATATTCCATGTGGGATTGACCGACAAGAGGATCCTTAAACTCTATCTCCATTTTGCTTTGCTGTAATTTTTAGAATCGAGGACATTCCTCATTTATTTTGGTGGAGGAGAGGGTGCTTTTGTAATACGTAGAATATTTTCTAGTAAATAAGTTGTTTTTGAGACACATGTTTTGGACTTTATTTGGGTTGTACTTAATTTGATGACGATGTAGTATTAAATTCTTTAGTTTGTTTATTTGTGTAATGTTCAGTTTTGGTTGTGATCCATCTCTTTGCCTCTCATGATGTTCCATAGTGTGGTTGTTGATTGATGTTGAAATATGTGTATGCATATATTGAACATCTGAGTGTCGAGTGTGAGCAATATAAATTAATGGAATAGTGCTTTTGATTAAAACTGTGACTGTGAAAGTTCAATGGGGAAATTCGACCTACATTATTTATAACTCTTAAATCACCCTTCAAAACCAATTAAAAAGGTAACCAATCGTAGTCACTAAAAACCGTATGAAGAGTCGAGGTCTAATTCCACAAGGAATTGTATATTGTGGAGAATTCTTTATGGAGAGATTTGGAATTTGAATCAGCTCATTTGGAATTGTAAGAACAACTTGGTTGATCATACCACGAGGTTACTATAAACTTTTTGTTATCAATTATAGAAATTAAACTAAGATTTAAATGAAATAAAGAATTATATAGGGGTGCGGGGATTGAAAATCAATGTTATATAAGAGTACATGTATTAATCTAGAGTGATGTGCATACATGAATATGATAAGTCATCATTAATGACCCTAATAATCTTTCGATCTCAAAGCATCTACGCCTAGAATATACTTTCGGTTTCATGTAATGCCAATTCTTAACAACCCAATACCTTACTCTATTTCCTCTCTAAGGAATACGGCAAATTGATCCGACCCATAGCCTCTCTTTTGAGAAAGTTAAGGACATCAAACCTAAATTGCTAGTATTTAACTATTACTCACTCCAACTAATCTCTTTTGAGCTTCAACCAGAGATCAAAAATAGAAATTAAGTTTGTAACTTTAACCCTTAAGTTAACCCTATGATAATTTGATGAAATTCAAGGATGAAAAGGAACAAAAAAGAGCATAGCACAATACCCACTACATTAAATTAACACCCAACCTCATATGAGCACCACTAGATCTTGTGGTTTTAGCCATCCATTACAAAAAGTAAAGAAAGTATACCATCCATTAAAGGTAGCCATGTGTAACTTGAAATCAAGCATTTAAGAGTAAACCCACTTTGGATTATACATCAAATTATCGAATTCAAGATTAAAATTGTAGAGCTCCAAGAAGGCTAGAAAAAAGTATTCTAAAAAGTAAAATGTTCTCTTTCAAAATATTCTCCAGAACTCAATTGTTCAACACTCTAACCGAACTCCCTAAAACCTCCATCATTTGAGTTATTTATATTTTTTTAAAATTTGACCCAAAAATACACTTCACAACTAAATTCTCAACATTAGTTGGGCTCGCAAAACTTACTCGGCGAATCGCCCTTCGTTTCCCAGCTCGCCTTTGTGATGCTCTAGCTTCAGGTGTTTGAACCTCAGTTTGTGAAATCGATTGAGTCAGCCTTTCTATAACACCTCGTAATCAAGAAACCTTGAAAAGAGAGGAAAGGAGGAGGTCATCATCTCTCCACTGAGCCATGGCACCCTTCATGGAACCCTTCACGGGCCGTGAAGGGTACCAGGGCTTATGTTGGTGCCTGTGGTGAGTGAATAATGTCCTCCCCAAGGCTACGTACCTCTCACAAGCACCCACACGACTCGTAAAGAGCGAAACTGGTCGTGGTGGTGCTCATGGAAGGGATGCAGAATCCCCCAGCCACTGGTCCAGGGTCACGACGTCCCAGACGGCTCGTGGACCCTGGGATGGTTAGTGTGGGCCTCCATTTGGAGGTTCGCGTCAACGGTAAGTTAAGGGAAGTTGGGTCTTTTCCTTAGTATTTTATCTTGATACTATGTTGTTTTGACCTTACCTTGAAACCCTATATGAGTGATTTCAACCTCAAAAATTTCCCATTCAAGTCATTCTCTTAAATTTACCATAGACAATCAAGTTCTTTCTCTCAAATATATATTTCTCTCTCCAGAAAACTTGAAGAAGAAGGGATCAACCTAGGGTTTCAAGTCAAGTCTCCAATTCCACCATTGAAGGCACATTTTTGGCATTGAGGTATGATAGTTTTCATCCATAAATTCTTTCCATTAATGGAGCTCCCAAATTCCCCTATTTTCAATGTTAGAAATAACCAATTGAGTTAGGGTTTTTCTTCTATGTTATGGGTTCCTTTTATAATTGATTTAATTGATTGATCTATGATCATTTATGCATAAATTGATTTAATCTCATAATTTTATAATGATCCCGATGAACCCATGAAATCCCCATGTTTTCCAAGTTATGATCATATGATGTGGGTTTTGGATTATGAAAGAGAAGTTTATGAAACCAAACATGTTCTTGTGAAATTTATGTGAATGTTTTAAAGATTCTTGGAGAGTGAAGTATCAACGGTGATGTTGTTGTTGTGTTGTTTAAAGGATTTCTCATATACATATGAAAGTATCATTGTAAAAGGTTTTCTTACATAGTAAAGATTTTAAGGCTGAAAGCTCTTCTCACCTAAATGAATCAAAGTTAAGGAGCTATCCTAATGAAGCCTAGCTTCGGTTGGTTATTCAATGATACCTTTCCATGTATGACTTATGACCTAGCTTGGATTGGCAAGATTACGTTCCCTTCACTGGATAATGAGAACAAGTAAGAAAATTACTATTTTTGTGGGATTAATGCTTAGCACCGAGATGATATTTTGATGGAAGCTCTCCTGTGAGTAGAGGGTGGGTTTCTAGATGCAATCTAGTTATCCCTTACCTATGCACCCCCATAGGATGAGAGAGACATTAGATAGTGGATCCACCTAAGATAGAAGTTCATGGTCTTTACCTTGGCAAGTAGGACAACCATTTTTGGTGTGGGAGACAACGAGGGATCATGTTATAGCTCACACGGTATCTGTCACAACGTAAGGTACCCCTAGGCGTAACATATCATATAGGACCCCGAGATGCCCCATACAGGCTACTTTCATAACATAAGAAATAGAATGAAAATACTTAAAAGACAATTTTAATACATGAATGTTTTTAAAGCAAAGTGGAAGTCTAAACATTTGTCTCATTGGCCATCTAGTACATAAGAGTGAAATTGGGCCTAGTCCATACATCATGTCCAAAACAAAAAGTAAGAAAGAAAAATAAATACAATGAAAATCCTCCCTCGAAGCATGAGGACTCATCAAAGCTTGGAATCTCTTAACTAAACCTCTAGCCACGAAACTGAGAACCCATTCGGTAGGACCGTACATTTTGGGAAATGTAAGCAAGAGTATACGTTAGTACAAAATATGTTCCAAGTATGATAGCCAAGGAAAAGAACATTTAATACATGAAAAGGGGAACATTTCCATGACATGCAATGACCATGCTAAAAAATGATATAAAAAGGGTTAAAATATTTATGTCTTAAAACATGGTCAATGAGAGCTAGCATATTTAAAAACTTTGAACACATGTGAGATACTTCTTGAAGTAAACTTACTTCATTATTATTGTTGGAATTAGCCTTAACCGACATAAAGACCATGTGAGCTATAACTTGATTCCCCGGTGTCTGCCATACCGAAAAGGATTGTCTTAAATGCTAAGGTAAGGACCATGAACTTCTAGCTTAGGTGGACCCACTAGCTAGTGTCTATTTAGACAATCATCCAATGGGGGCACATAGGTAAGGGATAAAGACGTTGCTTCTAGAAACCAGACCTCTACTCACGTGAAATATTCCCTCTTAGTAGCCTCTCAATGCTAAGCTTAAATCCCACGAAAATAGTAATTTTCTTACTTGTTCTCATTATCCATAAGAGGGCACATCATCCTGCCAATACAAGCTAGGTCATAAATCGTCCATGGAAAGGTATCATTCAATGTCCAATCCAAGTTAGGTTTCATTAGGTTAAATTCTTAACTTTGATTCATTTAGGTGAGAAGACCTTTCAACCTTAGAATCCTTACTATGTAAGAAAACCTTTCACAATCATACTTTCATGTGTATATAAGAAATCCATTCAACAACACAACAAAAACATCATCATTAATACTTCACTCTAAAAGCATCCTTAAAACATTTACATAAATTTCATAAGAACATGCTTGATTTCATAAACTTCTCATTCATAATCAAGAACCCACATAATATTATCATAACATGGAAAACATGGGGATTTCATGGGTTCATGGGGAATCATCATAAAATTGTTAGATTAACTCAATTTATGCATAAATGATCTTAGATCAATCAATTAAACCAACAATTAAAGGAGCTCGTAACATAGAAAAAAAAAGCCTAACTCAATTGGTGATTTCTAATTTTTAAAATAGGAGAATTTGGGAACTCCGTGAATGGAAGGAATTCATGGACGGAAACTATCATATCTCAATGCCAAAAGCTTCCATTCAATAGTGGAATTGGAGACTTGCCTTAAAACCCTAGGTTGCTCCCTTCTTGTTCAAGTTTTCTAGAGAGAGAAATATTTTAGAGAGGAAGAACTTGATCTTCTTTGGTAAATTTTAGAGAATGACTTGAATGGTAAATTTTTGGGGTTGAAATCACTTATATAGGGATTTTAGTAAAGGGAAAAATTATGTAGTATCAATTTAAAATAATTCGGAAGAGACCCAACTTCCTTTAACTTACAACTGACACGAACCTCCAAATGGAGGCTCACAGAGCCGTCTAAGGGTCCACGAGCCGTCTGGGTAGTCGTGACCCTGGACCGGTGGCTTGTGGGGTTCTACCTCCCCTTCACGGCCACCTCCAAGACCCATTTTTCTCTTAGCCGTCTGATGTTCGTAAGAGGAGCCTTTCTTTGGGGAGGACATTGTCCACTCACCACGGGCACCACCACGACCCTTTGGGATCTTCAAGAGCTGTCTAGGTGATCGTAAAAGGAGCCTGGCTTTGGGGAGGAGACTCTCCACTCACCACGGGCACAACCACAAGTCGTGGTGCCCTTCACAGCCCGTGAAGGGCTCCATGAAGGGTGCCATGGCTCAATGGAGGGCTGGTGTCCTCCCCCTTGCCTCTCTTTTGAAGGTTTCTTGATTCTGGGGTTTTAAATTACCTCCCCCTTAGGAACATTCATCCTCAAATGTGATTCTAGATATCTTGAGAAAAAATAACTTTAAACTTGCAACCCATCATGCATGCAATCACATGAATGCACATATCCAAAGAGGAAACATCAACTCCAAGCTAAAACATGTACAAAACATCATATCATGAAGTCTATATGCAACAAATACTCAAATGCACATAAACATATAGAACTCAATCAAGTTGACTCATTGTCTCATAACTTAAGTTTTTTTATTAATATGCATTTATATACCGTGAGTTCACAATATTTTTGATGCGTTTCACTTAGAGTTTGTGTGTGTCTTGGGCTATTTTGGAATAGAACTGATGTTTGGTGTATAATGTTGGCACGAAATAGGCTTGGATGCGATTGATGAAGATGCGAAGTGAAAAGATGCAAAAGTGACAACTGACAGAAGGATCCATGGACCGTAGGTCCAACCACGGGCTATGGATGGGCAGTCGTAGGTGTTGGCCTGGAAGTTGAGTTCCAATAGCTCAAACCACAGAGTGCTAGAGTGGACCATAGTCCATTCCACGGAACGTGGGTGAGTCATTGTAGGTTGAATATCAAGGAAGTCTGACAAGTGTTGAACCACAGAGTAAGGTGACAGATTGTAGGTCGACCCACGGTCCGTTCTGCACGTCCGTCATTGATGATCTGAGAGTCGAATGTTCCAGTACCTGATGAAATTTTCTAAGTGTTTAACCATGGAGGGGACCTACGTACCGTAGGTGGACCCACGGTGCGTACATCAAAGCGTCATTTTTAACTACGTCTTGCCAGTGTATTTCCTTATATTGTTTCTTATTTTGTTTAGGATTTGTATTCTATAAACAAGAGTTATAAACCTCATTTTTGGAGGTTAGACACAATTTTCTATTCGAAATTCAATTGAGGATTTCGAGTTTCATCAATTCTTCTTGTAAGTTCATGAATTTATTTTACCCGATTATGAAGTGTGATCTTTCAAGCATGAGTAGCTAAATCCACAACTAGGGTTGTGGAAACCATTAGCAATTAACAAATTATGAATAATAATTATGTAATTTTTGAATAGTGTTTATTCATGTATTGTTAATTCTTTCGCTTAGAAGTCTTCTTAACGGTGCACAACGTTATAACTCACCTCGTTGCTACTTGTTAGACCAAGGAGGTAGTTAATGAGAAAAGAATTAACAACATAGATTTAGTGGATGCTATCTAACAGTCTAATGTCAATTGGAGCGAGGGTGAAAACTAAAACATACATTGATGTGATATTTAATCAGGGGTAAAGGTAAGGGTTAGTAAACCATACACCCGTAGCCGAACTAAGGTGCGAGGTAAAGTTCCCTACTTGGAGGACCAATTACTTACGGATACCTAACTTACCAACTTTGCATGTAAAACACTAGGAAAGGATTACTATTATTAGGATTATTGTGTTAAAAGCTTGTGGGGAACACATATAACCTAGTTTCTCTCTCATATTGATAACTCAAAGTTTGAAACTTTCTTACTTGTTACTAAATCAACAATATGTTACTTTAGATACAGAACCCCCCCTGTTTACTTTTCACGAAAGTAGTTTGACTTAATATATATAATTGTGAGTTAAGTTTAAGTTTGAATCATAATCATCGTGGGACCAACCCCAACCTACAAGTTGGGTTCTTTATTTGACAACGATCGATTATACTTCCTTAGGGAGGTGTAATTTGAGCGTATCAAATTTTGGCGCCGCTACCGGGGAGTACGACTTTTAGATTAATTTTAACTATATTATTGAAATTTAGTCATGTATTTCCTGATTTTATGTTTTGCTATTGTTTTTATTCTCTACAAGTTTCCACTCTAATGGATTCGAACCCCCGGTATTTCTAAAAATACTTCGGTTTTCAAGACCGGCTCTTTCAACCTCTCAGACATCCATCCCCTTCGCGCTTCGCCCGCCCTATCCATCCGCGCGCTGGCAGGTAGGGGCTTATCTATGTGATTCACTATGCTTGCCTGTGCCTATTGGCTGATTCTATATATGCCATGTACACGAAGTTCAGGTAAACGATTGACACCCTACAATCCAAAGTTGAGAAAAATGAATAATCAAGGGGTCCATAATGATCCAATCATTGAAGAACATGAGGATGTGATTGAATAACGCTATCAAAGACACTTAATACAGTTCTAAGCATCAACGATTGTTAGTTTGTATATAACCCAACTAAGTGAGTTGGGGTTGAATCCCACAGGGAGTGGTACGTGTTTAAGATTCAATAGAGAAATGCGAATATGGTCAAATCAGCCATAGGAATACACATTATCGAATAAAAACATCTTTGAAATCAGGGAATGACACGAATGTCAAACAAGGGGGTTTTGGTTTTGAAATTATCAACTACAAACAACAACCAACACGAAATAACAAAAATCAGATAGGTTCTTGGGATGTGATTCGATTATAGGCTGATATAGACAAATAGTTATGATTGATTTCGTCTTTACAAAGGTCCAAATCGAAGAATCTGAAAGACCTATTTGGAATTTCTCAGAAGTGAAAAACTTCAATTCTTCAAAGCTAAAGCAAAACTAGAGAAAAACTTGTCTCAATGCTCAAAACTCAGAAAAAATTATATTAGATACTCTAATTGATTAAGAACATACTAACCAACATGTTCAAAAATGTATTTATAGATGCCAAAAATGTGCTACGAAGAGTCAGTTGGTGAAGTAAGTCGGGATCGCCAATCCACTCGGGGATCCGCCTTTTGGTCAATTACATCACCCTTTTGTCTTGGCCTTCAGCATCCTCAAGGTCTGTAACTTTAGGCGATCCAACACTGCATCGCGGAAAAACTCGACGATCCGCCGACTTCTCCTTTCTAGTTAGGGTTTCTTCCTACATTGTGGGTATTGTTGTATGTTGATCCAATCGAGTGGATAATGGTTGTTTATGATGGAATTACATGTTTTAGTATGATTATACATGTATTCTTAATTTATCTAATATTATAGGGTTTGATCTTAGGCATATTTATGCGCCTAATAACCAATTTATCCCATATATATAGCTAAGTTTGAGAGCAATTTTTTAGTTGGGACTGAAATTTTAGAGTCTACTGATTGCGTTTCCTCTAACCAATATGATTAGATGTTTCAGGGTTAAAAGCGAAGAAGAAGGAGCTAAAAATAGCACCTGGAAAAGGTCGTAAAATAGAAGACGATGTTGCTGAGGAGAATGGCCAAGAAGCTAGAAAATACACTAGGACGGAGCACCTGCGTGTTGCTGAGCTGAAACCTGTATGCAGAAAACAAATTCTACTTAATAGTGGAGTGCGCATCAGGGGCGAGTTGCGGATAGGATCCTTTTGTGCACAAATTGTTGCGAGGGAACAGGTCCACGTCACGGACCTGGACCCTAGAATTTTGTCACGTATTTTTTATCAGACTATAAATAGGCAGCTGTGTTAATTTATCATTATCTAGTTTTTTGAAAAATAGGAGAACATCGATTTGGGAAATTTTGCTGACACTATCTAGGGCTTTTCTTCAACTCCTTCATTTTGGTAAACACTTCTATGATCTTTGAACATTATTTTATGATGTTTTATTCTATGAGTAGCTAAAACCCCTTATTCTAGGGTTGTAACTACGATTAATGGTGTGATAATATTTGTTTCTAGCATGAGATGGGTTTTCTTGTGATTTATGCTTACATTCTTGTTTAACTATTTTAATGACTGATCAACATTAAAATAAACTCATTGCCCAGTCTTGAATTCGGAAGATAGATAGAGAGATAGACCAAAGAATGTCAGAAGTGTGTTCATTCAAGGTAAAGCTTAGAGTGTTTCGTATATAGGATAGGCTTATACCTATATATCACATTTGATTAGTATGCAAGATGATAGCTTAATGCTCTGCTATTGGTTCATGCCTATCCCCGCTCAACGATGTAGTTAGGCTGTCAATGGTGGTAGGCAATTAGAGGTCGGGAGATCATGATCATAAAATTAACCTTGTAAATCCATAATGAGGTTAACCTGTCCAGTGGTAGGATGAATTATTATTATGCTTAAAATTGGTATATGCTACAACCCTGGAATATTTTCCCAAATTGCGAAATTTCCTTATTTGAAACTATTTAATTGTAGTAATTATTTTTTGATTCTCAACTTAGTTGATATAAACAAATTCCTGAAATTGTCTATCCCATAAGTAAATTTATTTTAGACACGATAAAGTTATTATTTGTTGATTCGAAGCCTTTTGGGTTAGATAATCCGACTCCAAAGAGTTGATGTACTACTTGAGTGACCACGTGCACTTGTGTGTGATTTTGGACACAACAAGATTTTGGCGCCACTGCCGGGGACTTTAAAATCGGCAAATATCTAATGTTTGAGTGTTTAAATTATTTGTACAAGTGTTGACAACTTGATCTTGGTTTTTTATTTCTCAGGTGTGTCAGGTTTTCACACTGGAAGACGACCAGGACTTGGTAGAGCCTCTAGCTAAACTGGAGAGATTTTTTCGTTACCGGAGATGGCAAAGAAGACTCACATATCTTGTTCCTCTTGTCGCTAGTGAACCAGAAACTTCAGAAGAAAGGGAGGATCAAGACACACTTGCAGTGATGGCAGAAATAAAAGTGAGAGATGTGGCAATCCCACACACCACCAATGTTACCTCAAGTATTCAGAAACCTGCAGCTGGTGAGAGGTTTGCATTGAAGCACAACATGGTGCAACTATTGCACACAAATGGACAGTTCACTGGTCTATCTCATGAGGACCCACGAGTGCATATTCAAAATTTTCTCAAGATCAGTGACATGTACACCCCAACTGTAGTGAACTCTGATTATGTGAGGCTCACATTATTCCTTTTTTCTCTGCTAGGGGAATAAAAAAGAAGGCTGAACTCTAAGCCAACAAATTCCATAAAATCTTGGGATGATCTTGCCCAGAAGTTCTTGATAAGGTTTTTTCCAACTGGGAAAATAGCCAAGCTGAGAATGACATATTAAGCATCCGATAGAAAGGAGGAGAAAACTTGTACCAAGCTTGGGACAGGTTTAAGTCCCTGATGTTAAGTTGTCCACATCCTCATCAAGCTAACGAAGTGTTGGTCCATACCTTTATTGAAGGGTTGGAATCAAACACGAAAATTTTACTTGATTCTACTACAGGTGGACAAGCTTTGGAGAAGACATATGCTGAACTATTTACATTGTTTAATAGAATTTTACAAGGTAATCCTGAGTGGAATAGAGGAGGAGCTAAACCGGTCGTACAAAATACTGCTGGAGTTTTGGAAATGGATGCAATGACAGCTCTGACTGCACAGATTTCAGCAATGCAGAATATGATAACTACTCATTTCAGCAACATATCACTAGGACATCAACAGGCTCAAGTTATTATGGTGCAGCAACCACCAACTTGGTGTGAAGTATGTAGAGGTAGAGATTACAATGCAGAATCTGTTCATTTTGTAGGTAATGCTCAGCGAGGAGGAAATCAGCATAACTATGGAAATACCTACAACCCAAGCTGGCGGAATCACCCAAATTTTTCATAGGGTGGTTATCAAAATCAACACCAAGGACAAAACCAGTATAGTCCACAAGGTAGTGGACAACAATACAATGAGCAAAGCCATGGAAACTAGGAAGGTAATGGTAATCAGCAAGCGGCCAAGCAAGGTGATATGATTGTGGACGACATGCTAAATCAAATCATGGCTTACCAAGCTACATTGGCAGCAGATGTCTGAAACAACCAACTGGCGACTCAGAATTTGGAGGAGCAGTTTGGGCAGTTTTCTAGTGCCCAAATTGTTCGACTATAAGGGGCTGCCTGGAAATACTGATTCAAACCCAAAATAGGTAAATGTTGTAAGTACTCAGACTGGTCGTCCATTGGAGGAGTTAATGCCATAGACCAAAGCTGTAGAAGAAAAAGGAAAGTAGGCAGATGAAGCTGGACCAAGTGAGCAAAGGGTGGATGAGGAACCAAAGGCAAAACCAGCTACTCCATTTCCATAGAAATTCAAATAGCAGAAGGAGGAGGAATGATTCGGTAATTTTATTGAACTACTCAAACAAGTACATGTTAACTTGCCCTTGATTAGCGTGTTGTAGGGGATTCCTAAGTATGCCAAATATGTAAAAGATGTGGTAGCCAACAAGAGTAGATTGTCTGAGTATGCAAAAGTAGCATTCACGGAGGAGTGCAATTCTAGGATACAAAATAGGCTCCCAACTAAGTTGAAAGATCCAGGGAGTTTCACAGTGCAAATATAATCTGGTAAGTCCATTGAGGCAAGAGGGTTGTGCGATTTGGGCTCAAGTATCAACTTGAGGCCTACGTCCATGTTTCTCAAGTTGGGACTGAGAAGGCCCATGTCCACAACCATTATATTGCAGTAGGCGACCGTTCGGTAGCAAGGCCAGATGGTGTTATTGAGGATGTCTTAGTCAAAGTGGGAACTCTAATTTTCCCCGTAGACTTTGTCATCTTGGATTTTGAGCCTGATCCAGAGGTCCCATTTATTTTAGGATGCCCATTCCTAGCAACCGGGGGTGCATTTTATTGATGTGGCGGCTGGTAGACTGACAATGAGGGCTCACGACAAGGTAGAGGTATTTAATGTGCACATGGCAATGAAGTTGCCTGCCATATATGAGGAGTTGTCAACAATTACAGCTAAATAAGTTGAATCCCAAGACCCTTTAGAGAAAGTGTTAATTGGGCAAGACATTGAGGGAGACACTGAAGCCTAAGAGTTGGCTAATGTTCTAGATGTCCCGAATGTGAGTATGCTTTGCAAGTTTGTGGAACCATTAAATAGAGTCTTGGGACTACCTCCCAAGCCATCAATTAAGGAAGCACCAAAGTTGGTGTTAAATGCTCTCCTCTCTCATTTTAGGTATGCATTCTTAGGTGCAAATGAATCTTTACATGTAATCCTTTCGTCTGCTTTATCTAAAGTGTAGGTTGAGGCCTCTTTGAAAATATTATGGAAGAAGAAAAAGGTAATAGGCTGGCAGATGACTGACATGCATGGCATCAACCCAGCTATATGCATGCACATGATATTTATGGAGAAGGGCCACAAGTCAGGTGTACAACCTCAGTGCAGGATTTGTTCCTACAATGTGGGTATTGCTGTATGTTGATCCAATTGAGTGGAAAATGGTTGTTTATGATGTATTTACATGATTTTAGTCTGATTATACATGTATTCTTGATTAATCTAAGATTATAGGGTGAAATTGATGTATTGTAGTTTTATGCCATGAAAGAGGAAATTGAGATCTTAGATATGATCTTCTAATATTTATGAATTTCATTATGAATTTCTTGAGATTACAACACATAAATATGAATTTCTTTAAAGTAAAGCTTGTAGACATGATTTGATTAGATTGGGGCTTATATGATGAATCATCACTAGTAGTGTTGAGATCGAATTTATATGATGATACATGATTAGAATATCTTATGAATGAAGCATGTGGTTGGATTGTCATGAGAATTAAGTATATATGATGACCATATGATGTATTTCTTGAGAGTAAGGCTTGTATTATGAATGTGAATTCTAGGGCCTTGAGGGTAAAACCTAATATGAATGAACAAGGAATGTTAAGGCTTTAAGAGTGACGTTATTATGTATGTTGCTTGTATATGGTATTATTGTGGAAGGACTTTACCCACATGATCTATAGTATGAGTATATGAGGTTATGCATGTAGTAATTTGATTACTTGAATTATGTTATTATTAATGTCTAATGTAGTAATTCTAGATGTGATGATTTGATATGAGCTTTTGACCTTAGAAAGGGAAATATATGATATTATGCATGTTTTATGAAGGTTATGCATATGCTTGAATAACACTTTTGAGAGAGTAAAGTGATTATGACTATGATGTAATCGTGGTGTTGTTGAAAGGCTATTCTCACACACCCATTTATGCATGACTATGAATGAATAGACCATGATTATGATGATGATGTTGTGATGATTGAAAGACTATTCTCATGATCACATAATGAACATGATGTAAAAGGTTTTCTCACATAATGAAGATTCTAGGTTGAAAGACAATTCTCACCTAATTAAATCTAATGTTATATGTAGACATCGGCGGTGAAAGGTTATTCTCACGCATGATCTAACGAGCTATCCTAATGAAACAACTATGGATTCAATAAGTACTCCATAGCAATTATGCTTAGCACCGAGTAGATATTGAAATGAGATGGAAGCTCTTCCATGAGAATGGTCGGGCTTCTAGAAGCAATCTCTTGGGATGGAAGCTCTTCCACGAGAAAGGTCGAGTTTGTAGTAGCAATCTACTTATACCATAAACTACGTGCCCCTGTAGGTTATTTATCTATTGGATCCACATAAAGCTAAAATGATGATGGTCTTACCTTAGGCAAGTAAGACAACCTTTTTCGGTGTGGGTAACACTAGATTCCATGTGAGCTCACATGGTCTATGTCGGTTAAGGCTAATTCCCACAAGGTCAAGTCTAGTATGAACTATAGTTAGTCAAGAAGCTTTACTTAGCATGAGTAAGATTTATGGGGTCTTATTCATTCATTGCACAAGTATGCTTTGACGGTTGTTATGGCATGTACTCCTATGTTATGATGATCTATGTAATGAATATGCTTATGACTTATGTTTATGATGTATGCTTAACTTTGATCGTTGCGATAAGTTGCTTTCCTTGATATGTGTGACTAAAGGTGATGTTCCCTTGTCTATGAGAAATAAGCTAAGGATGAGATGAAAAAGGTAATACATGAATGAGGACCTAAAGTGACTTTCTTAGCATGAGTGCGATTACGAGGTCTTATCCATGCATTGCACAAGTTTGCCTTGAGGTTGCAAATGAAGTGTTTCTCTTATGTCATGTTGAACTAGATACATTTATTATGCCTATGACTATGTTGTTATCTCTTATGCTTATAGCCTACGTGTTATTACGATGTCTCTTATGTTCATGACTTTTGTTATTGTCTCTTATGATGGTGGTATATGTCTTATGTTGATGATTTATTCTAGCGATCATACTTAGTACATTATTGTACTAACACATACTTTTGCCTACATTCTTATCAAATGTAGGGTTTGACGATATTGACTTCCATCCTCGTTTCTAATTTCTTAGTAGATCAAGAAGAGAAGTTTTGGTGAGTCCTCATAGCATCGAGGACTTGATCACCCTTTCCTTTATCTGTCTTTCTTTTATGTTAGAACTATTGTATGCGCTGTGTCCCAGAGTTATTCAAAGTTGTTTTAGATGGTTTGAGACCAGTTTTGAAGACTTCGATTGTATGAAAAAATATTTTAAAATTTCCTCATCATTTCTATTGCTTTATGTTATGGTATGCTAAGTGGCTTACATTGAGTCCTTCAGGGATCTTTGTGCCATGTTAAATCTAGGGTGTACCCCTAGTTGTGACAACAACTAAGGTTGTGGGAAGCATGAGCAATTAACAAAGTATGAATAATAATTAAGTAATTCTTGAATAGTGTTTATGCATGTATTTTTAATTCTTTCGCTTAGATGTCTTTTTAAGGGTGCGCAACGTTACAACTCCCCTCATTGCTACTTTCTGGACAAAGGAGGTAGCTAATGAGAAAAGAATTATCAACAAAGATTTAGTGGATGCTATCTAATATTCTAATGTCAATTGGAGCGAGGGTTTAAACTAAGTCATACATTGATGTGATATCTAATCTGGGGTAAAGGTAAGGGTTAGTAAAGCATACACCCGTAGCCGGACCAAGGTGCGAGGTGAAATTCCCTACTTTGAGGACCAATCACTTAGGGATACCTAACTAACCAACTTTGCATGTAAAACACTAGCAAAGGATCACTATTATTAGGATTAATGCGTTAAGAGCTTGTGGGGAACACATATACCCTAGTTTATCTCTCATATTGTTAAATCAAAGTTTGAAACTTGCTTACTTGTTACTAAATCATGAATCTGTTACTTTAGATACAAAACCCCCCCTAGTTAATTTTCTCAGAAATAGTTTGAGTAAATGGATATAATAGTGAGTTAAGTTTAAATCTGAACCATATTTCTAGTGGGATCGACCCCAACCTACAAGTTGGGTTCTTTATTTGACAACGATCGGTTATACTTCTTTAAAGAGGTGTAATTTTAGCGTATCATGCATAAATGAGGAAATCATGGGAATATCTAAGACACATGACACAAAAAGAGAAAACCATGAGGAACTCATTACCTCAAGCGAGAGTAGGGGTTGAAGGAAAGAGATGAGGATATCGGGACATCATATCGCCCTCGGACTCCCAACTAGCACCCTCAACTATCTGATTACCCCACAAAACCTTCACCGAAGGAACTTCTTTATTTCCTAACTTCTTCATTTACCGGTTTAAAATCTCAACCAGAACTTCTTCATAGGAAAGATTCTCCTTAACTCCCAAACCTTCTAAGGCAACTATTAATGTCGGATCACCAACACATTTCTTCAACATAGAGACATGGAAAACTGGATGCACCAATGTCAACTCATTAGGAAATTCTAGTTCATAAGCAACCTTACCAACACACCTCAAAATCTGATATCGACATACCTAACAGGAACTAAGCTTCCCGTTCTTACCAAACCTCATGAAGCCCTTCATTGGTACGATTTCAAATAGACTCAATCGTGATTGTCAAACTCAAGATCTCTTCTTTTTACATCGACATATGACGTTTACCTTCTTTGAGCCATTTTAAACCTTTCTCTAATAAGTCAAACTTTATCCATAGCATCATGCACCAAATCGGGACCTATTAGGGAAACTTCACCCACCTCAAACCAACCTATAGGAGATGTACACCTCCTACCATACAATGCCTCAAATAGAGCCATACCAATACTCGAGTGATAACTATTGTTATATACAAACTCAATCCAAGGCAAATAATCATCCCAATTACCCTAGAAATCTATCACACAAGCTCTCAACATATCTTCCAACGTTTCGATAGTATGCTCCGCTTGTCCATCAGTCTGTGGATTAAAGACCATACTAAGCTTAACACGAGTACCAAGACCCTTTTGAAAAGATTTCCAAAACTAAGAAGTGAATTGAGTACCATGATCGAAGATAATGGATAAAGCCTATCCATGCAACTTTACCATTTCTTTCAAGTATTATGTAGCATAATCCTCCGCCGAATAAGAAAACATGACGGGAATGAAATGACCGACTTCGTCATTCAGTCTACTATAACACAATATAGTTATGTTGTCGCCGGGTGCGAGGCAAACAAACAACAAAGTCCATATTCAAATCTTCCCAGTTCCAATTAGGAATGCTAATGTCTTGGGATAAACGTCCAGATTTCTGATGCTCAACCTTCACTTATGTCACGATCCGGGGTTACCCTCTAGAAGTAACATGGTGAACTTGACCCCGAAGGGGTCTGATACAAGCCATTAGCATAATCATAACAAAAACACATAGAATAATTGCGGAAATTTAATACTTTTACAATAGAAGTCAACTTCATCTTAATAAACTCTCAATCACCATCTAGTATAATAGAGAGTACAAATAGGGTCAAAAGCCCTTTACATCAATAAAGTCTCAAAAGTGGAAAGTACATAGAAGCTAAGAAATGATAACATCTTTTCCTCGAACTTGAGGACTCACCAAGCCTAGGGAATAGTCAACCCAAGCTTCACTTGAAAGAAGTAATATGTCTCAACGACCCGAACCTACACTCATAGAATGTATAAAATATGGGTTAGCACAAATAATGTACTACGTATGAAAGCCATGCACAAAATCCGTAAAACATGCATAAAAGGGATATTTAGTTGAAATAATGCCTTTATAAAGTTTGGAAACCATAATGAACATTTAAGAAAAACATAAGTCAAACCAACACATAAGCAGCCCAAAGCCACACTAGTGCAATGCAAAGGTAAGATCCCATAACCCTACCAAATGCTAAGTACCACATTTAGGTCACCAACAACATACATATCTTACTTTACCTTATTCATATCCAACATACATAAGTAAGGAGTCATTAATGTTCATATCTTGTATCAAGTGAAGTCAACCTTAACATTCATACATACCTTTCATACATAATTCATAAGTCTTCGTAACATAAGAGAACCTCACCATAACCCCTCTTAAGGTTTACTTGTGCATTGCATAAGTGAAGTCCCATACCCCCACTCATACTAAGTAGTTCTTCTTAAGAAGTCATAATTAAAGTCCATGTTCTTACCATAGTTCATATTCATATCATATAGGGAAGTTTAGCAATAACCAACATAGAACATGTGAGCTACATGGAATCTGGTGTTCTCCCCCTACACTGGAAAGAGGTGTCCTACTTGCCTAAGGTAGAACTTTCATAATAACTTTTAGGTGGATCCAGTAGTTAAAGACCTATGTGGGCACATAGTTACGGGATATGGGGATTGCTACTAGAAACCCGGACTACTAGCGTAAAATGTTTCCATCCCATGAGATAACATACATTGGGAAGCCGGACTTGCTAATCGTAAAAAACTTCCATCTCATTGTTCATATTCTCTCCGTGCTAAGCATAATTCCCTTTAAAAGTCACATTAAGTCTTTACTTAAGTTCTTATATATGAAAGAATGCACTAAGCACTCAAACCAACATAATATCATCATAGCTCATAGATTCATAGGGTGAGCATGTCCTTTCAACCTTAGAATCATCAACATGTAAGTAACCCTTTCACATTATATTCATAGTGTATTCATGAGAATGGCCTCTCAATAAACACAAAAAGCTTATCATAAACATACATACATACTTCATGCATAATCAAATGTAAAGGGTATAGGGAAGAGAGATCTTGCTTCAATACCATAGTTGCAGATTAATCATAAGATCATCACTATCTTAGCGAATAATGAGTTCATATACAATCTTCATCATCATACACAAACCCTAGTTATTGCCCTTCAAGGCTAGGAATCAAGATCAACCCTAACTACTAGAATTACAACACTAGATAGAGGAATTCATGATCCAACAACTTAATAAACATAAACATAATCAATCAAGTCACACCTTAGTTCATAATTTGGGGAGAAGGGGAAATCATGGGTCCAAGGGATATTTTAATCAAAATCCAACAATACTCCATTAATCTAAATCATCTTAATCAATCAGAATAAACCATAATGAAACAATAGAAATATTTTTGGGAGAAGACCCATGACTAGATGAAAACCCTAGGTTTTGGAAGTCTTAGAAGATACTTTGAAGGGAGGTCTTGGGGGATAGCTACCCAATAATGAAGAGCATCCATACCTTATGTTGAATTCCACAAGAAATTGGAGAAGAAAGGTTGGTTCTTAAACCCCTAGCTTGACCTTGACCTTGCTCTTCAATGGAGTCTTAGAAAGAATATTTTGAGAGGGAAGTTGGTTGAGTTTGTGTCTTCTGAGTTATGAGGTTTTGAGTGAAGTTTAATGACTTAGAAATATTTATATAGGTCTATCATAACTAATAATAACCATCCCCACCCTTACTTAATTAATTAGGAATTAATTACAATGTTTGACCTTTGGTCGAATGGGAGCATCTTTTGCAAACCCTACCCACTAGACCCCTACCTACGGTCCGTAGGTGGGGTGACACCACGTACTGTTACTTGATCATTTGGGTCAGAGAGGGGGAAAATCAGCCAAGGGATGGGGAGACTAAGTCTTCACCCACGACCCCCACCTACAGTCCGTAGGTTGGGTGACTCCCCATACTGGCAAGACGTCATTTCGTTCAGTAACTTGGGTATTTGGGGAAGCCAAGGGGAAGACTAAGTCTTGACTCATGAGCCCCACCTACAGGGCTTGAGTCCACCCACGGGGCGTAGGTGACCCTCTCGTAGGTGCTGGTATTTTAACAGCTTTTTGGTCAGCCCTTTGGTCCTCGTCAAGGGCCCTTGGGGGGGGGGGGGGGGCT
>JAJONQ010025783.1:0-61007 GCA_036250385.1 Solanum microdontum | reverse complement strand
TTTTCTAAACCATCATTTTTCATTAAATTATATTTTTATATGCTATTAATTATACTTATTTGAGCAAAATCTATTAATTCATTAAATACAACTAATGAATTACATATATAAATATTTAATTATCATATTGTTTTTAGCACAATTTTAATAGTCAATAATTTTTATTGCTTTCTACCTTCTCACGCTTCTATCAGTGAGGAGCTCCACCCTCCGATGAGCCGGAGCACCAAACAACAACCAATAGTAGCTATGCCTACAACTACACCGCCTGAAACAAAAACCCCACTCCATCCTCTTTGCCACTCCATCGAACGGCAAACGAACCACCAGATCTTACCACCAGAACCCTATCCCATCCTCTTCACCACTCCGGTGAACACAAAGGAATCCCCAGATCTCACAACCAAAACCCCCATCCATCCTCTTCACCACTCCAGTGAACACAAACAAACCCTAGGTCTCACAACCAAAACCCCCACTCCGTCGTCTTCGCCACTCTAGTGGATGACAAACAAATCCCCAGATCTCACAACCAAAACCCTAGTCCATCCTCTTCGCCACTTTAGTGAATGACAAACGAACCACCAGATCTCACCACAAAAACTTCACTGCTCCACTTAGTTGGTGCTCAGAACTACGACCAACAAGCTCATGCTCAAGCTTGCGCAACCAACAAGCAACCCTCTTACCCACTCCCCTTTTATGTTTTTTCCCCATTTTCTGGATTTTTGGTCAACACCAACTAACAACAATGAACCAAGTCTTCATCAACCCTCCATTTCTGGTGAGATTTGTTACTCTAGCGTCATCTGTTTTGGTTTCAAGTCTATTTTGATCTTCCTTGTGTTTCTTTTACCTTTTATTTGTGAGAATGTCTTTTGTTAGTTGACTGATTCAAATATTTAGTGCTATTAGTGGAAGTACTTTTAGGAGTCTTTTACGTTTCTAGTTAACTAGCTCTAGGAGTCCTAATTAGTTGATGTTAGTCAGTTAGCAGGTAATGGGTTAGTGTTAAACTAGTGCCCTATTTTTTTCTCTCGATTTGTTTGTTTCCAAGTTCTATTTAAAGACTAATATCGTTGTTTCCGAAGAGCAATAGAAAAGATCAGTTTCTCTGTATTAACATCTTATTCGAGTAGTTGCTCATCTCTTTTGCCAACATCTTTGGTGGTGTTGTTTAATTATAGTGAGGTTGTTGTTATTTTTGTATAGCTTTAATCTACTCTTTAGATCTAGATAGAAAAGTTAAAACTCAACAAGTTATATTCTTCTTTTGTTAATTTTGATTTAGTATTATTACATTTTTTTTAGTGTTGATAATTTTAGTTTAGATGGTTGTTGTAGTTTTGGTTGTTCTCTAGTGATGGTGAACTTTTTCAGGCAACCTTTCTGTTCATTAAATAATGATTTATTATTATGGTTAGTTTTGGTTAATTTTGATGGCAGTTCATGTTCTTTTCCCACCTTTGGTAACCTACTCTGTTTGATTATTAATTTTCCATTGTTAGTGATTGTTGTTAAGAACTATTTTTCATAAATTCTTTACTTCTCTATTTGACTTTAAGTAATACATAATAAATTTACTTTTAGTGATTATTGTTAAGAACTATTTTGCATTAATTCTTTACTTCTAAGTTTACCTTTAAGTATTAGATAATAAATTTACTTTGGTTATCATTACACTGTTATTGTTCTTAGGTAATTCATATTTCAAATAACTTTGTCTTTTACATTTAGTAGTTAACTCTATTTAAGTTGGTGTTTAAGAAGATCTGGATAATCTCGAACAAATTGAAAAGAGTATTAGTACTTTTGTTATGGTTATTGTGTCATGTTGTTATAAATGTTTTCTATTTGTTATATATTGTTGTTCTCTATAGATTTAGCTAGCACGGGAAAAGATCCTAATGTAGTTGCGTACATTACAATTGTACCTAGAAGGTGACTTTTACATGGTTAGATTTTTAGAAAAAAAAACTTATGATGCACAACAATCCTTCTCCAGAAAATATGGAAAATGAATGATCGTAATCTTTCTCAATAGTTTGTTTTTTCATTTTATATAACAGATATTCTCTCACTCTTCAATTTTGTACATAATGGATGATCGCAAAGAGGTAAAGAAAACCAAAAAAAAAATAATCTTGGCTCATTTTTCTTGTTTGTCTTGTCTTTTTTCTTGCTTATTTTATTTTCTTGAGAATTCAAAGTTGGGTAACAGTTTCTTGGGTCTTCCTGAAGTTCATCATATGATCTTTACTTCTATATTTTGCATTTTACATGAAACAAGACTATCCCATTTCCCTTTTGCATAGTTTTAAGTTTAACTAGATATTATTATTTTTTACTAGTGAGTTCAGGGTGGGGTTCTGAATTGTCTTTTTTCATTATTTTTAGAAATCCTTTTAGGAGTGTTAAGCATATGAATATGTAGTTTGAGCTTCTTCTTCTACTTCTTGGGGTTCTGAATTGTCTTTTTTCATTATTTTTAGATATCCTTTTAGGAGTATTAAGTATATGAATATGTAGTTTGAGCTCCTTCTCCTCCTCATCCCCCTCTTCCTCCTCCTCCTCCTCATCCTCCTCCTCCTCCTCGTCTTCTTCTTCTCCACCTTCTTCTCCTTATTATTATTATTATTATATAAAAATGAAATGAATTTTGATTTTTGATTAAACAAAGAGAGGAATAAAGTACAAGGAAAATGATATACAAGGTTCATGGTATATATAACTGTAATTTCCTTTGTAACTTAGAAGATAAGTCAAGAATGACAATATAGTGACTTTATGTTAGATAAATATTTTGGTGAATAATCTGATGATGGCACTAAAGATTATAACATCCCACTTTGGTGGAAAATGCCCAAAGTTAGAGTTTGTCTTCAAGATTGGCTACGAAGTGAATAATTAATGTAACTTATTAGTGTAGAAGAAGATCTGGATAATCTTGAGCAAATTGAAAAAAGTATTAGTACTTTTATTATATTTATTGTATATTGTTTTTGCAAATAATTTGTATTTGTTGTATATTTTGGTTCTCTTCAAATTTAGCTAGCACGGGAAAAGATTCTACTGTTGTTGAGGTGTAGTACAGTTGTACCTGGAAGGTGACTTTGACAAGTTCAGTTTTTAAAAAATTAGACCATTGGATAACTGAGAAGTTCCTGGGTTATGCAAAAAGTCTATTGAAGAAATGTAGGAATAATTTAATGGCCACAAAATGATGCAAATGTCAAAAGGAGATGCTAAAGATTTCTAAGCTTTTAGATTACCATGGTCTGGATTATAAACAGGGAATAACAATGGTATGACTCTAACTTATATAACACATTAACTGATAGAGGCTAATACATATAGTGGTTAAGCTAGATATATCTCACATTGAGAAGGATGGGAAACACACTTAGATAGATCATACTGTTCTTGTTGGCGAATTTTGAACTAAACCTTTATAAAGGGTAGTTAATAGATACGAACCAAAGAAGTAATTGACAAAAGTTTATAAGGTAACTTAATTTATTTATTTTTAGTGAATTGATACAGTTCAACATTCAGAGCAATGATTAAAATGCAATCTTGAAGCTAAGTGGAAGAAGCCGCAACAACCTTTTATTTGTTTCGTTATTATTTTATCTTCCTTTTCTACTACGATCAACATTATTTTTGTTTGTTTTGATACTTGAATCTTTTTTTACCGAAAAATTCATATTTGAATCTTCTTTAGTTGATAGATTCCAATTAAATTCAACTTCAACTAGTGAGAGCTTGGTGATACACTGTAGAGTGGAAGAAAACATGACGAGATAATCAAAATAAGATTAACAATTTATTTTATTTGTAAAACACATACTAACAAAAAGTAAACAAGAAGAAAACTATTATCTGACGTTACTGGAAATTTGTTGAAAATATTTGATAATATAAGGTAGGATAGACATAAGGTTTATATGAATTACCTTATAGAGGCATCGATGGAATGAAATTTTATGCTTCTCACTATTCCTTGCATGATATGATAATTTCCATCATTTTCATATCTTGTTAAAAGATTTGAACCATAATTAACTATATTTTCATTTAAAATATGATTTGTATTATTCGCAAGGCTATCTTCACATATATAACACAATATCAACCAAGTTACATGTGAACATAGTCTTTCGGATAATACTGATCATATTTTAAATGTCAATATTGTCAATTATGGCTCAAATTTTTTGAAAAAATATGAAAATGATAGAAATTATCGTATCACGTAAGGAATATCGAGAAGAATAAATTTTTTTCTATAGATAACCTCTATAAGACAATTCATATAAACATTATATACGTCTTACTTTAGAACATCAGATAATTTTAACAAGTTTCTAGTATTGTTCAACAATAGTTTGCATCTTCTTAACTCTTGGTTATTTGATATTTGAAAAATCAAAGAAATTGTTAAACTTATTTTTTTAAATCTCGTCATGTTTTCTTGCATTTCAAAGTGTACTAATAGGCTCTCACTAGTTGACGCTGAATTTGATTGAAGTCTTTCAACTATAGAAGATCTAAATATGAACCATTCGGCAAAAAAACACTCAAGAATCAAAACAAATAAAAAGAATGTTAGTTTTGAGAAAAAAGAAGAAGTAAACAATAACGACAAAAAACAAAAGGGTGTTGCAACCTCTTCAACCTATCTTCAAAATTGCACTTTAATCATTTATCTGAATGTTGAATTGTATCAATTCATTTTCAATTTTAAAATTAAGTCATCTTATGAACTTCATCAATTACTTCTTTGGTTTGCCTTTGTTAATTACCTTTTATAAAGGTTTATTTTAAAATTCGTAAACTGTAATGACCCTCGAGTTCATTTTTGTGTGATTTTATTGTTTTGCCCCTTCTCGTAGCTTTTGTATGGTGCTTAGTTGGGTGACATTTTTCAGAGGTGGTCAGGTGAATTTTGAGTAGTTTTTGCCATTTGGGAGGCTTAATATTTGAAAGAGTTGACTTCAATCAACATCGGGATATTTTGATGTTGGAAGGGTAATTTTTCTCTAGTTTGATGATCGGTTTGGGTGTAGAGGATTTCATTTGACATTTTTCTAATTAGGTGTTTTAGCTTTTGAGTTTTGCCCAAAGTTTGAAATTGGTCAACTTTCTAGGTAAACAGACTTGAATGGAATTATGTCAGCGCGGATAGCTCTAGAATGCCAAGTTTGGCCTAGAACGGCCTTTGGTTCAGTTTTTGATGTGATCGTGATGACCTTGTGGCGCTTAGAGTTTTTTTTGGCATTTCTTTATAAGTGTAGTCTTTGATTAAAATTTTGACCAAATGACCTTTGTTGGTTGTTTCACCGAATTTTTTTGAGTTTGGTATGTTGTTTCCACTAGGTAGCATAGTTTGTTTGCATTGACGGATTCAAAATGAATTCCAAGCCCCAGACGGAGGACTTTAGCTTCCAGGTGGAACTACTAATGTAGTGTTGCTGGTGTCGCGTTCATGGAGATCAAGTAACTAGGCCTCTGCATTCGTGTGGGTCTCGCCACATTCGCGAAGGGTAGCCCCTTTCGCATTCATTGTACCTTGGATGCATTCACGAAGGGTTCACTTGTCTAGCCTCTGTGTTCGCAGGCCTTGTGCCGGTTTGCAGAGGGTTAGCTCAGCTGACCTACATGATCGCATGTGGTCTCCACTTTTGTGAAGGCCAGCTAACTGGCAATTGGTTTTTTAAAAGACCCATTTTTCAGTTTGAATGTATCATTTCTAACTTGGTGTATGAGCGATTTAGAGAGATTGTTTTGAAGGATTTGAGTGTTTCTTTGTGGAATTGATCGGGCAGTTACATGGGCACAACCCCCCATTGATAAATCATCCGTTTTCCTTGTTTTTCTCCACAAATTCTTCCTTAATTCTCCATTTTTATTCCTTTTGAGCTAAATTAATGGGGGTACTATTTTGGCTCGATAGTAGCTCGGATTGTGCCCATTTTTGGGGCACAACTTCCTTGAGAAATTGGGGACCTCATGACGTAGTAGATTTTATTACTTTGTGCGCAGGTCCCAAATTTGCATTTTTGTGTCTCTTTCCATTTCTGATTTTCTTTATTGATTTGGGTATTGTTGTGTTTGTTTTTGTGTTCCTTTATTATTGATAGCTTTACATCACTCGAAGGTCCTTTGAAAGGAAAAAGCACCCGAGTTGTAGTTCATGTGTGTTTCGACGTCGAAGTAGGTTATAGTTTCTCTTTCCTTAGACTTAGCTCATTTAGATTAACTGTATTTTGAGCAGTATTGTATGTTTAGGTTGGAATTTAAGATTAGTTTAGGTTTTTTATAGTTAGTTGATTTATTGTCATTATTGGGTTGGTTAGTGTAGTTTTAGCCGGATAACCTTAGTTTCGGTTGATCCTTATGGTTGAAATCTTGGCTTATTATTCTTGTTTGTCTTTGCTCTTTTTCTTGTTGATTTTACTTTTTGTGAATTCAAAGTTGGGAAACAGTTTTTAGGGTCTTCGTGAAGTTCATCATATGATATGTTCTTCTATATTTAAATTTTACATGAACCAATATTATCCACTTTCCCTTTTGCATAGTTTTAATTAAGTTTAACGGGATTTTTTATAGTACTGTGTTGAGGCTGGGGTTCGGAGGTTTTTTCTCTATTTTTTGGATATCCTTTTAGGAGTATTAAGTAAATGAAATGTTATTTAATTTTTATTAAACATGTCACACCCCGAGCCTACACCCTGGGCGGGACTGGCACTCGAGAACCATTGCTAGCCCCAAGCGAACCCTTGGCCTGACTTACTTACTCAACGGAAGACTTAACTCATGAAGAAAAATACTTTTAAAGTAGATTGAACTGCTCAATAAACACTTTGAATGTATCAAGATAACATTCACTGGCCAAAAGTGGCAACTTAAGTCTCAACCATTAAAACAAGAAATAGGAACTCAATAACTAATATCTGACTGTCAATGAAGCCTCTAAAACAACTGAGATGGATGTCGGGACAAACCCCACGACATCCTAATGAACTAATAAAATAATTGAAAGTAATAAAAGGAATCCTCCAGAATGCAAGGAGGTTCACCAACTGACTTTGGAGTGCTCACTGGATCAATGATGTGTTGGATGCCGATCCTAGTTACATGTTTCTGCATCATAATAAGATGCAGGCCAATAGGCATCAGTACATTGAATGTACGAGTATGAGAGTTAGAATGCTAAACATAACATAGGCTTGAAAGGAATCTGAAGAACTTACCTGGCTCAACTCAACTCAACATAACTGAACTCATTTCAATATAAAGCAGTTTAAAACAAGTGCAGTATAAAGAAAAGTTATTTAAAACATGATGCCAACTCTGTGTGTATGCAAAGATACGTACAACTCTGAAATGTATGTAAAAATACAAATAAACTGTGTATTTAAGAATACAATTACTTCTGTGGAGTTTCTCTAACCGACAACCATCACGTAAGAGCTATTGTGATGATACAGTATTTTGTCTCACGCTGCCAGGGTCGTCCTATACCTTGCTAAGGGTATAGAACATGAGCTACTAAGTGGATCCACTAGTCTATGCTAAAAAACACTAAAGGAATCATCTAAAAAATATGACCCTTTTTTACCCATGATGGTTACATGGTTTATGGGGACTGTGAGTTGTCTGAACTCTCCCCCATATCGGTGCTCAATACTACTCCCAAAGATATAATATTAGCTCTTATGTTTAAAAACATACTTCTTTCTGTGATTTGAGATTAGTGCTCAAAAACTTAGCTCAAAGGCTATCTTGGAAATCAAAGTTTCCTCTCTTGCTTCATTTAAAAAGCGATTAATCTTTTCTGAAAACTACCCCGAAGGCTCTTTGGAAATCGAGGTTTCCTTTCTTATCTAAATGTGAAAACATTTTAAACCCTTTGGGAATACATAGTCCCCATATAGTTTTGAAGAAATGAACTTCAAACTTTACTCTTAAATCTTTACTCAACTTGAACTTTAAGTCTTAAACAAAGTTAAAACATTTGGAAAAGACTTTCTGAAAACTTAAAAGAACTTCTCTTGACTTGCTTCTTAACTTCTAAATTCACACTTAACTTTCTGTGAATTTAATTGTGGATTCAAGGATTGTGATTTGTGATAGGAAAGATCTCATGATGTTAAGGAATGATTTCAGATAGCTAAACATGAGAAAAGATCAAGAAATCATTGTTTGAGGGTGGGTCTGCGACGCGGAGAAGTATTTAAATTTTTTGTTTGAAAACAACTTTTGAGGCAGAACGGTCCGTGACCGCTCCGCGACGCGAAACGATTTTTCCCAAATCTGGGGAGCAGGTCCACGACGCGGAGGCACTGTCCAGATTTGCCCGACGAAAATTCTTCTTCGTTTTCCATCTCTAAACTCCATTGGTTCTTTCCCCAAACATTTAGAATCATCTATACCCTCAAATAACATCAGATTCTACTAGAAAACACAACTAAAAACGTGAATCAATCTCAAGAAAACTCCAACAACACAATCCACAAGGATTCAAACAAACTTCATCAAGAATTCAAGGGATTTACTTTCAAATCAATATACTTTGTAGAAATTGAATCAAGTTGGGCATGTGGATGAACTAACCCAACACTATGTGATCTCACATACCTTGTGGGGATCACCCCCGACGAAATCCACAAGCTAAACTCGACGATCTTGACGAATCTTACTTCTCTTCTCCTTTCTCCTATTCTTTTCTCTTTTCTCCAAGCCCTAGCGTATTTTGGTAAATGAGTAAACTGATATAATTATGATTAGACCCCAACTTAATTACCAAAAATGAAATGAAATAATAGAGCAAGGAAAAGACCAAACTACCCTTTCAAAATCCGGATTGGACTTTCCTTATTCCAACAACCCAACTTCCAAAGGGCATAACTAACCCATATGAACTCGGAATCACGCAAACTCAGCGGCGTTGGAAAGATCATTCCAAGAGATTTACTACCATATCTGTAAGTACCTCTAACTCATATTGAGCTAGAAGCTATGGCGGTTTGAAGTTGGACAAAACTCAACTTATTCTAACTTTACAAAATTTCCAGATTTTCATTCTTTCCAAAAATGACTATTTCCAATTATTAGCTTCTTCCTAGTTAGTTCAAATTGTGAGATGTTACAAAACAAAGAGAGGAAGAAAGTAGAAGAAGAATGATGTACAAGGTTCATGGTATATATAATTGTAATTTCCTTGGAAAATTAACAGGTAAGTCAAGAATGACTAATTAGTCACTTCATATCGTAATAATAAGATATTTAGGATATGTGTCTGAAGAGTATGCATCAATTTATTGAGTTATTGACAAAGATGCTAGACATTGAAAATGCGGCAATCGGTTGAAAATTAGAATCAATTACTGGTAGTTAGGTAAGGACCCAAGGTAAAGGACTTTTAGATTCACTCATGAAAGATCTAAAGCAATATAGAGCTGTCAGTGGAAGTGTGGATTGCTAGAATAGAATTATAGAAATATTTTGGTGAATAAACTTAGGATGGCACTAAAGAATTTAACATCCCACTTTGGTGGAAACTGCACAAAGTTAGATTTCCAATTCAAGCTTAGATAGCTTGTGATGTATTAGTTGTTCCAGTTTCAAGTGTTGCATCCGAATATGCTTTTAGTAAGGGAGGACGCCTTCTTGATTTTGTTTAGGATTTCATTGTTCCTAAATTGGTGCATGTTTTAGCGTGTCTTCAAGATTGGCTACGAAGTGAACTTATTAGTGTTGAAAAAGATCTGCATAATCTCGAGCAAATTGAAAAAAGTATTAGTACTTTTATTATATTTATTGTATATTGTTTTTGCAAATAATTTGTATTTGTTGTATATTTTGGTTCTCTTCAAATCTTGCTAGCATAGAAAAAGATTCTAGCATAGTTGACGTGTAGTACAGTTGTACCTAGAAGGTGACTTTGACAAGCTAAGCTTTTAAAATATTAGACAATTGGATAACCGAGAAGTTCCTGGGTTACGCAAAAAGTCTGTTGAAGAAATGTAGGAACAATTTAATGGCCACAAAATGACGCAAATGTCAAAAGGAGATGCTGAAGATTTCTAAGCTTTTAGATTACCTAGGTCTGGTTTATCAACAAGGAATAACAATGGTATGACTCTAACTTATATAACACATGAATTGGTAGAGGATAGTACATATAGTGGTTAAGCTAGATATATCTCACATTGAGAAGGATGGGAAACACACTTGGATAGATCATATTATTCTTGCTGATGAATTTTGAACTAAACCTTTGTAAAGGGTAGTTAATAGATACGAACCAAAGAAGTAATTGACAAAAGTTTATAAGGTAACTTAAATTTAAAATTGTTTGTGAATTGATACAATTCAACATTCAGAGTAATGATTAAAATCCAATCTTGAAGATAAGTGGAAGAAGTCGCAACATCCTTTTATTTGTTTCGTTATTATTTTATTTTCCTTTTCTATTACAACCAACATTATTTTTATTTGTTTGATAGTTGAATCTTTTTTTACCGAAAGATTCATATTTGAATCTTCTTTAGTTAATAGATTCCAAATAAATTCAACTTCAACTAGTGAGATCTTGTTAATACACTGTAGAGTGGAAGGAAACTTGACGAGATAATCAAAATAAGATTAACAATTTATTTTAATTGTACAATACATACTAACCAAAAGTAAACAAGAAGAAAACTACTATCAGACAATACTATCAAGTAGGATAGACAAGGTTTATATGAATTACCTTAAAGAGGCATTGATGGAATGAAATTTTATGCTTTTCACTATTCCTTGCATGATATAATCATTTCCATCATTTTCATATCTTGTCAAAAGATTTGAACCATAATTAACTATATTTTCATTTAAAATATGATTTTTGTTATTCGAAAGACTATCTTCACATATATAATGCAATATCAACCAAGTTACATGTGAACATAGTCTTCTGGATAATTTTTATCATATATTAAATGACAATATTGTCAATTATGGCTCAAATTTTTGACAAGATGTGAAAATGATAGAAATTATTGTATCACGTAAGGAATATCGAGAAGAATAATTTTTTTTCTATAGATAACCTCTATAAGACAATTCATATAAACATTATATAGGTCTTACTTTAGAACATCAGATATTTTTAACAAGTTTCTAGTATTGTTCAACAATAGTTTGCATCTTCTTAACTTTTGGTTATTTGATATTTGAAAAATAAAAGAAATTGTTAAACTTATTTTTAAACTCTCGTCATGTTTTCTTGCATTCCAAAGCATACTAATAGGCTCTCACTAGTTGACGCTGAATTTGATTGAAATTTTTTAACTATAGAAGATCTAAATATGAACCATTTGGCAAAAGGACACTCAAGAATCAAAATAAATAAAAAGAATGTTAGTTTTGAGTAAAAAAGGAGATTAAACAATAACAACAAAAAACAAAAGGGTGCTGCAACTTCTTCAACCTATCTTCAAGATTGCACTTTAATCATTTATCTGAATGTTGAATTGTATCAATTCATTTACAATTTTAAATTTAAGTCATCTTATGAACTTCGTCACTACTTTTTTGGTTCACCTTTGTTAATTACATTTTATAAAGGTTTATTTCAAAATTCGTAAATTATAATGACCCTCGAGTTCAATTTTGTGTGATTTTATTGGTTTGCCCCTTCTCGTAGCTTTTGTATGGTAATGAGTTGGGTAACATTTTTCTGAGGTGGTCAAGTGAGTTTTGACTTTTTTTGCCATTTAGGAGGCTTAATATTTGAAAGAGTTAACTTCAATCACCATCAGGATATTTAAATGTCAGGTTGAAATTATGCCAGTTTTATCTGCTCTGGAAGGGTAATATTTCTCTAGTTTGATGATCGGTTTGGGTGTAAAGGCTTTCATTTGAAATTTTAGTAATTAGGCGTTTTAGCTTTTGAGTTTTGCCCAAAGTTTGACCTTGGTCAACTTTCTTGGTAAACACACTTGAATGGAATTGTGTCAGCGTTATTAGCTCTGGAATCCTGAGTTTGGCTTAGAACGACCTTTGGTTCAGTTTTCGATGTGATTGTGATGACCTTGTGGCGCTTAGAGTTTTGTTTGGCGTTTCTTTATAAGTGTAGTATTTGGTCAAAATTTCTACCAAATGACCTCTGTTGGTTGTTTCATCAATTTTTTTGAGTTTGGAATGTTGTTTCCAACTAGATAGCACAGTTTGTTTGCATTGATGGTATTTCGAACGAATTCCGAGCCCCATACGGAGGACTTTGGCTTCCTTGTGAAACTACTAATGTAGTGTTTCTAGTGTCATGTTTATGGAGACCAAGTCCCTGGGTCTCTGCATTTGTGTGGGTCTCGCCACATTTGCGAAGGGTAGGCCACTTCGCGGTCATTGTACCTTGGCTGCATTCACAAAGGGTTGACTAGACTAGCCTCTGTGTTCGTAAGCATAGTGCCGGTTTGCGGACGGTCAGCTCGGCTGACTTACATGATCGCATATGGTTTCCACGTTCGCAAAGGCCAGTTATTAGGGAGTTGGTGTTTAAAGGCCCATTTTCAGCTTGCATGTATCGTTTCTAACTTGGTGTATGGGCGATTTAGAGAGATTCTTTAAAAGGATTTTTGTGTTTCTTGGTGGAATTGATCAGGGAGTTACATGGGCACAATTCGGGAGCTATAAATCTTCTCTTTTCCTTGTTTATGTAACAACCCGTATCCGAAAACAGACCTCGATGCAGATTTCCAGAAGTTACAAGTGCAACCCATGGTTGTCACCCACGGACCGTAGAGTGACCCACGGCCCGTGCTGATGGTCCGTGGTTCACATCTGCAACCCTCCCCAGACTCAGCCCCAAAAATTTCTCTAAGTGTTAACCCACAACCGGACCCACGGACCGTGGTCCGTGTCCATGGATCAGACCCTCAGTTTCCAGCCTCCAGTCACGATAAATGGTTGACCAGGACGGACTGTCAATCAATCGACGGACCGTCAATCAATCAACGATCTCTCAGTCCCATCCGTCGGTCACCTCGACAACAGTTAAGTCAGGGGTCTTTTGGTGTTTTATATGTGCATTGGACCTATAAACTACGTCATTTAAACCCTAAACTACGTAAGTTTTTGTTAGCTTTAGGATAGAAACATAACTAGAGTTTACCTAAGTCAGATCATTCATCAAAACTTAGAAAAATTAGAGCGTAAGAGGATAAAGAGGTCAAGAACCATAGTTCAAGAATGCAGCAAAGTTCTATCAGTTCCAGCCCTAAAATTGAAAGATCTCTCTGTGGAATTCGTCACCAGGTATGTGGGATTTCATTAGTGGGTTCCTTTCACCCATTAAGTCTCTAGAATTCAGTCAGATTCTTGATTCCCTCCAGATTATCTAGACCTAGAGTTTCTTGAATGTTAGAAATTGTTGGAGTTTAGCTGTTAGAATGATCCAAATCATGTTATCTTGTTGTAGTATTGTTTTTGCCCAGATTTATGCATAAACTCAGATCCCTAGCTATGTAGTTCTTTTAGTTCATGAATTACACATGCTAGGTCAGATAATTCAGATATATATAAACATGCCTCAGTTTTTGAATGCATTATTATCAGTATATTAATGGTGCATTCTCAGTTTGCATGTTAGTATTTTGAGCTATTCAGTATTACACCATTTCAGTCATAAAGTGTTAATTAGTTAATCAATTAGGAGAAGCTTAATACCGAATGGACTAAGGTCAGTCACCCTCAAGTCTCAGAACTACGTGCCCCGTAGGTTGTAAGTCCCCTTTGTGGGAATCATTTTAGTGATCACGCCAGCATGCCTCAACACCTCTGGCAAGGTATATTGGGTCCTCTCGTGGGGCGTATACATTGGACTCCACATTCAGCTCATGTGGTTTTATGTCGGTTATTAGTAGCTCCCTTACAGTTCAATCAAATTTTATTGCATTGACCATGTTATCAGTATAGTTCAGTATTCAGTCTTAGAATGTTATAACTTGGTCATTGCATTTAGTTTAGCCTTGTTAAGCATTTTCAGTATCCTTATCATGATCAGACTATATCCTTACTTTATTGCTTGTTCAGTTATGTTATTATTCAGCTTTACTCTATCATGTATGCTCGATAACTTTCAAGTACTAACACATACTCTGTGCTACATCTTCTAGTGATGTAGGTTCAAGTCCTCAGCAGTCAGATCACGCATATATCGATTCTCGATCTTCAACTTAGCAGTATTAGTGGTGAGTCCTCATTCTTCGAGGACTAGTAACATGATTATCTTTCTTACTTTTAGCTTTAGTTTCAGTTTTTGTAGATATAGCTGGGGCATGTCCCAGTACTTCTAGTTAGTTAGAGGCTTATTTCAGACATAGATAGTTTCAGCTTTAGTGTTAGAGTTTGACTTTTCATTTGTATTCAAACTCTCAGTTTCTTATATTCAGATTTAGTATATGGGTATTTCCCATCATTTCAGATTCTTATATGATTTAGCTTCCACACAGTAATTCTTTACTTCAGTTTACTTTAGTATGGTTATGATATGCCAGCAGGGTTAGCTTGGGGTCACCCGTGATCCTAGGTCTCGTGTCCGCGTCCTGGGGTTAACTTCGGGGCGTGAAAGTTTATATCCACAAATTCTTCCTTAATTCTCCAATGTTGATTACTTTTGAGCTAAATTAATGGGGGTACTCGTTTGGATCGATGGTAGCTCGGATTGTGCCCATTTTAGGGGCACAACTTCCTTGAGAAATTTGGGACCTCATGACAGAGTAGATTTTGTTACTCTTTGCGTGGGTCCCATATTTGCATTTTTTGGATTTCTTTGCATTTCTAGTTTCCTTTATTGTTTGGGTATTGTTGTGTTTGTTTTTGTATTCCCGTGGCGTTATTGCTAGCTTTGCATCACTCAATGGACCTTTGAAAGGAAAAAGCACCCAAGTTGTAGTTCATGTGTGTTTCGACCTCGTAGTAGGTTACAACTTCTCTTTCCTTAGACTTGGCTAATTTAGATTCATTGTATTTTGAGCAGAATTGTATGTTTAGACTGTAATTTACGATTAGTTTAGGATTTTTTATCGTTAGTTGACTTATGGTCATTATTGGGTTGCTTTTTGTAGTTTTAGCCGGAAAACCTTAGTTTAGGTTGATCCTTATGGTTGAAATCTTGGCTTATTTTTCCTGTTTGTCTTTGTTTTTTTCTTGCTGATTTTACTTTTTGAGAATTCAAAATTGGGAAACAGGTTTTTGGGTCTTCTTGAAGTTCATTCTATGATTTTTTCTTCTATAATTTAAATTTTACATGAAACAAGACTTTCCAGTATCCCTTTTGCATAGTTTTAAGTTTAGCGGGATTTTTTTTAATAGTGGGTTGAGGCTGGGGTTTGGAGTTTTTTTTCCTCTCATTTTTTGGATATCCTTTTAAGAGTATTAATTAAATGAAATGTATTTTGGTTTTGATTAAACAAAGAGAGGAACAAATTAGAAGGAGATTGATAAACAAGGTTCTTGGTATATATAATTGTAATTTCCTTTGTAAGTTAACAGATAAGTCAAGAATGCCTAATTAGACACTTTATATTGTAATAATAGGATATTTAGGATATGTACCCAAAGACTATGCAACAATTTATTGAGTTATTGACAAAGAAGCTTCCACTAGACATTGAAAATGTGTCAATCAATTGAAAAATAGAATCAATTACTGGTAGTTAGATAAATACCAAAGGTAAAGAACATTTTGATTCACTCATGAGAGATCTAAAGTATTATAAAGCTGTCAGTGGAGGTGTGGATGCTAGAATAGAATTAGATAAAAAAAATTGGTGAAGAATTTGAGGATGACACTAAAGAATTTAACATCCTACTTTGGTGGAATCTTCACGTAGTTAGATTTACAATTCAAGCTTAGATTGCTTGTGATGCATTAGTTGTTCTAGTTTCAAATGTCGCATCCGAATCTGCGTTTAGTAAGGGAGGATTTCTTCTTGATTCATTTAGGAGTACATTGTTCCTAAATTGGTGCATGTTTTAGCGTGTCTTCAAGATTGGCTACGAAGTGAATAATTATAACAACTTGTTAGTGTTGAAGAAAATCAAGATAATCTTGAGAAAATTGAAGAAGGTATGAGTACTTTTATTATATTTATTGTATATTATTGCTGCAAATGATTTATATTTGTTTTATATTGTTGTTCTCTTCAGCTTAACTACCACGAGAAAAGATCTTACCAAATTGACGTGTAGTACAATTCCACCTAGAAGGTGACTTTTATAATGTTAGTTTTTTTTCAAAAATAGACTATTGGAAACCCGAGAAGCTCTTGGGTTCATACAAAAAGTTGGTTGAAGAAATGTAGGAACATTCTAATAGCCACAAAATGATGCAAATGTTAAAAGTAAATGCTAAAGATTTCTAAGCTTTTAGAGTTACCATGGTCTAGATTATCAACATGGAATAACAATGGTATGACTCTAACATATATAACACGTGAATTGATAGAGGCTAATACATATAGTAGTTAAGCTAGATATATCTCACATAAAGAAGGATGGGAAACACATTTGGATAGATCATACTTTTCTTGCTGATGAATTTTGAAATAAACCTTTATAAAGGGTATTTAATAAAGACGAACCAAAGAAGTAATTGACAAAAATTTATAAGGTGACTTTAATTTAAAATTGTTAGTGAATTGATACAATTCAACATTCAGAGATATGATTAAAGTGCAATCTTGAAGCTAAGTGGAAGAAGTCGCAACATCCTTTTATTTGTTTCGATGTTATTTTATCTTCATTTTCTATTACGATCAACATTCCTTTTTTTTTGTTTTGATACAAGAATCTTTTTACCGAAAGATTCATATTTGAATCTTCTTTAGTTGATAGATTCCAATTAAATTCAGCTTCTACTAGTGAGAGTCTGTTAATACATTGTAGTGTGGAAGGAAACATGACGAGATAATCAAAATAAGATGGACAATTTTATTTCATTTGTAAAATACATACTAACCAAAAGTAAACAACAAGCCAACTATGATTGAACGATACTAGAAATTTGTTGAAAATATATGATATTATAAAGTTGGATAGACATAAGGTTTATATTAATTACGTTATAGAGGTCATCGATGGAATGAAATTTTATACTTCTCGGTATTCCTTGCATGATACGATAACTTCCATCATTTTCATATCTTTTCAAAAGGTTTGAACCATAATTGTCAATACTTTCATTTAAAATATGATTTGTATTATTCGAAAGACTATCAGCACATATATCATGCAAATTTCAACCAAGTTACATGTGAACATAGTCTTCCGGATGATTCTGATCATATTTTAAATGACAATATTGTCAATTATGGCTCAAATTTTTTGACAAGGTATGAAAATGATGAAAATTATCATATCACGTAAGGAATATCGAGAAGAATAAAATTTTGTTCCATCGATAACCTTTATAAGACAATTCATATAAACATTATGTCTATCTTACTTTAGAACATCAGATATTTTTAACAAGTTTCTTGTATTGTTCAACTATAGTTTGCTTCTTCTTCAATTTTGGTTATTTGATATTTGAAAAATAAAAGAAATTGTTAAACTTATTTTTTAAAATCTCATCATGTTTTTTTGCATTCCAACGTGTACTAATAGGCTCTCACTAGTTGAAGCTGAATTTGATTGAAATCTTTCAACTAAAGAAGATCTAAATATGAATCATTCGGCAAAAGCACACTCAAGTATCAAAACTAATGTTAGTTTTGAGAAAAAAAAGGAGAAAAAACAATAACGATAAAAAATAAAAGGGTGTTGCAACTTCTTCAACCTATTTTCAAGATTGCATTTTATTCATTCATCTGAATGTTGAATTGTATCAATTCATTTACAATTTTAAATTTAAGTCGTCTTATAAACTTCGTCAATTACTTCTTTGGTTCGCCTTTGTTAATTACCTTTGATAAAGGTTTATTTCAAAATTTGTTGTAACATCTCACAAATTGAAATAACTAGGAAGAAGTTAAAAATTTGGAAATAGCCATTTTTGAAAAGAATATAAAAATCTGGAAATTTGTTAAGCATGTTAAGTTGAGTGTTTGGTCAACATCAAACGACCATAACTCCTATATCAGGATGATTTAGGTGTGGTTACAGATATTGTAGGAAATATCTTGGAATAATCTTTCCAACGCTGCCCATTTTGTGCGATTCCGAGTTCGTTTGAGTGAGATACCCCCATTTAAAGTTGGGTTGTTCAAATAAGGAAATGTCCAATCCGGATTTTGGAAGGGTAGTTTGATTTTTTACTTACCCAATTAATTTAATTTGTTTTAGTGAATTAATTAAGGGTCAAACCAGAATTTGGTCAGTTTAGAGAAATTGGAAATTCATGCTAGGGATTCGAGAAAGGAGTAGAAAAACTAAAGATTCGCCAAGATAGTACGATTTGGTTGTGGATTTCGCCAAGGAATTAATTTTACAAGGTATATGAGACTTTCATCACGTTGGGTTTGTTCACCCACGTGCCAAGCATGTTTGATTCAGCGTGAATTCGTTCTAAAAAGATTGGAATTTGAATGTTCTTAGTGGTTGTTCTTGAATTGTTTTCGTTCTTGAACATGAGTTGAGATTAAGGAGTTTCTTGATGTTAAAGTGTTGTTTCCTTGAGTTGTTTGAGTTAGATTTTGTGTATATGTTTTGTGCATCTGATTCTGAAGTGAATTTGAGAAAAGAAATCGGAAATAATCGATTTAGGATCAGAAAACGAGTTGAGAAAATTCGTCAAACACACCTTGGAAGGGCAAGTCACGTTGCGCCCCCATAGCACCAGAGAGGCCGGTGTGCCTGCAATGCATCCAAAAGGGGTCCCAGATAGTTGGGGCTGGCATGACACTCTCGGGATGTGCCCAAATCGTCATTTTTCACTAGTTTTTCATCATACAGTCCGTTTAAGCTTTCTAAAGTATTTTAACACTTCCTATTAATTCTAACTACTCTAAATGACTTCTAAACACCTAGAAATCATCCAAAAACATGATTCATAACCTTGAATCCATAAATTCAAACTCAAGGAAAGTTAAGAGCCAAGTATAGGAAGTTCTAAGAGTCTTTTCAAGAATTCTTTTGCAAATGCTTTTAACTATGTTTTAAGACTTAAAAGTTCAAGTTAAGTAAAGAGTAAAGAGTAAAGATTGAAGTTATTTTCTTCAAAGAAGTATATGGGGACTATGTATTCACAAAGAGTTTAAAATGTTTTCACATTTGAGAAAGAAAGGGAACATCGATTCCAAGGGAGCTTTTAAGCTAAAGTTTTGAGTAATTATCTCAAACCAAAGAAAGAAGTTTGTTTTAAAAACATATGAGCTAAGTATATTTTGGGAATAGTATTGACCACCGAGATGGGGATGCGAGTTCATATTAACTCAAGTCTCCATAAACCATGTAGCCATCATGGGTAGTAAAGGATCATACTTTTTAGATGACTCCTTAATATGCTTTTAGCATAGACTAGTGGATCCACTTAGTTAAGGCATTCTATATGACGACAAAGTATAAGACAGTTCTGGCAGCGTGGACAAGACGTTGTATCACCACTTAAGCTCATAGTGGTGGTTGTCGGTTAGAGAAACATCCACAGAAATTATATTACTTTGATATATAAGTAAAGTTGAATTTGTTATTGCATACCTTTAACAAGTTGAGTTATTGTTTAATGTTCTAAATGCTTTGTACAAATTGTACTATCATTATTGTTTTACAGTGCATTTTGAGGTGAGTTATTCATGAGTTAAGTAAAGCCAAGGTAAGTTTCCTTTCAGATTCTTTTCAAGCCTATGTTATGTTTTGCATTCCAACTTGCATACTCGTACATTCAATGTACTGATGCAAGTTGGCCTACACCCTCTTATAATGCAGACACAGGTAACCACGATCATCACCCAGCGCCTTGTTGATCCAGTTGAGCACTCGGAGTCAGTTTGTGAACCTCTTTTGCATTCCGGAGGACTCCTTTTACTTTGCATTTAGTATTTCATTATTAGGATGATCGGGGGTCTTGTCCCAACATCCCTCTTTGTTTTAGAGGCATCATAGACAGTCAGACAAACAATTATAGTTCTTTAGTCTTAATTCATTCAGTTGTATACGTTTAAGACTTTGGTTGCCATTTTGGCTAAGATATTATTTCTTAAAGTTGTTGCATGAGTTATATTTCTTATGTTTAATTATTCTGCTGAGTAAGTAAGCCAGGCCAAGGGTTCGCTTACGGCCAGCAATGGTTCTCAAGTGTCAGCCACGTCTGAGGTGTAGGCTCAGGGAGTGACAAACTTGGTATCAGAGCAAAGAGTTCAAGAGTCCTAGGGAATCTATGAAGCCGTGTTTGTAGAGTCCTAGTTATCAGTGTGAAGCGCGCCACATCTATAATTAGGAGGCTGCAACATTTAGGAAAATATTCTTATTTCTTTTCTACTCATTTTGTGCGTTAGAGTTGATCTCTAAAAAAGTTTCTTCTAATTCGTGTTTGCGCGTGTTTTTAGATAATCATGCCTCCCCGAAGAGATGTCAAAGGTCGTCCTGCTAGGCATAATATCGAGGAGCAAGGGGTACCCAATGCACCTGAAGTGCAACCCCAAAGAGAAATTACTAACGTTGAGTTCATAGAAGCAATAAGGATGCTAAGTCAAGATGTGACTAATCAGGTTGGGTAACAAAGATGAGCTAGACAGGAAGTGACTGATACTTCGAGGATTCGAGAATTGTTGAGGATTAACCCTCCAAGTTTCACGGGTTCGAGCGCTACTAAGGATCCAAAGAACTTTATTGAAGAGCTGAAACAGGTATTTGAGGTTATTCATGTTGCCTCTACTGAGTGAGTTAAACTAGTTTCATATCATCTGAAGAATGTTGCTAGGATTGGTTTGACTAGTGGAAGAAGGGTAGAGCTGAGGATGCACCACCTGCGAGTTGAGCTTGTTTTGAGGAGGCCTTCTTGGGGCATTTCTTTCCTCGAGAACTGAAAGAGGCTAAGGTATGAGAGTTTCTTACCCTTAAGCAAGAGTCACTAAGTGTTCATGAGTATGGGTTGAAGTTCACCCAACTATCCTGTTATGCTCCGGAGATGGTTGAGGATATGAGGAGTATAATGAGTCTGTTTGTTACTGGGTTGTCCCGTCTATCAAGCAAAGAGGGAAGGGCAGCGATGCTAATTGGGGACATGGATATATCGAGGTTCCGCCATATAGAATGGCACCAGCAGAGTTGAAAGAGCTTAAAAAATAGTTGAAAGATCTCCTTGATAAGGGTTTCATTCGACCAAATGTCTCACCCTGGGGCGCTCAAGTTTTATTTGTGAGAAAGAATGATGGTTCCCTTAGGATATGTATAGATTACCGTCAGTTGAAAAAGGTTACCATCAAGAACAAATATCCTCTCCCAAGGATTGATGATCTTTTCGATCAGCTTCGGGGTGCTAATTGTTTCTCTAAGATAGATCTCAGATTAGGTTATCATCAGTTAAGAGTAAGGGAATGTGATATTCCAAAGACAGCTTTCAGAACCCGTTATGGTCATTATGAGTTTCTAGTCATGTCTTTTAGTTTGACCAATGCGCCTGCAACATTGATGGACCTTATGAATAGAATTTTCAAACCTTATTTACATATGTTTGTTATCATCTTCATTGATGACATACTAATCAATTCAAGGAATGAAGAAGAGCATGCTAGTCATCTCAGAATAGTTCTCTAAACTTTAAAAGATAAGGAGTTGTATGTCAAGTTCTCTAAGTGTGAGTTTTGGCTTGAGTCTGTGTCATTCTTAGGCCACATTGTGTCTGGAGAGGGAATTAAAGTTGATACTCAAAAAATTGAGGTAGTGCAGAATTGGCCTATACCCACATCTCCAACTAACATTAGGAGTTTCTTGGGTTTGCTGGCTAATATAGAAGGTTTGTAGAGGGGTTCTCATCCATTTCATTCCATTTGGCCAAGTTAACTCAGAAAACAGTGAAGTTTCAATGGTATGAAGCTTGTGAGAAAAGCCTTTAGGAATTGAAAAAGTGGTTGACTACTGCCCCAGTTTTGACATTACCAAAACGTACGCAAGGCTTCATTGTCTATTGTGATGCGTCTAAAGTTGATTTGGGTTGCGTACTAATGCAGAATGGCAAGGTTATAGCTTATGCCTCCAAACGGTTGAAAGTTCATGAGAAGAATTACCCAACCCATGACTTAGAGTTGGCTGCTGTAGTTTTTGCTTTGAAGATATGGCGTCGTTATTTGTATGGTGTTCACGTTGATGTATTCACTGATCGCAAGACTCTTCATTATGTGTTCTCTCAAAAGGAGCTTAATCTCAAACAAAGGAGGTGGTTAGAACTACTCAAGGATTATGACATTGAGTATTCTTTACCATCCAGGTAAGGCTACTGTTGTTGTTGATGCTTTAAGTAGGTTATCTATGGGTAGTACCGCCCATGTTGAGGAAGAAAAGAGAGAGTTAGCGAAAGATGTGCATATACTTGCACGCTTAGGAGTCCGATTAATGGATTCCACAGAAAGAGGCGTAGTGGTGATGAATGGGGCTGAATCATCATTAGTGTCAGAAGTAAAAGAGAAGCAAGACCAAGACCCCATTTTGCTTGAATTGAAGGCAAATATTCATAAGCAAAAAGTAATGGCTTTTGAACAAGGGGGAGATGATGTGTTGAGGTATCAACGTAGATTGTGTGTACCTAGAGTGGATGAACTCCATGAGAGGATCATGGAGGAAGCTCATAGCTCCAGATATTCCATTCATCCAGGTTCCACAAAGATATCATGACTTGAGAGAAGTGTATTGGTGGAAAAGTATGAAGAAGGGCATTGCAAAGTTTGTGGCCAAGTGTCCAAATTGCCAACAAGTTAATGTAGAGCACCAAAGGCCCAGTGGGTTGGCTCAGAAAATAGAACTTCCGAAATGGAAGTGGGAGATGATTAATATGGACTTCATCATAGGTTTACCAAGGTCTCGCAGGCAGCATGATTCTATTTGGGTGATTGTGGATCGCATGACCAAATCAGCCCACTTTTTGCCGGTAAAGACTACCCATTCAGCAGAATATTATGCTAAGCTATATATTCAAGAGGTAATAGGACTTCGTGGAGTCCCTGTTTCGATGATATTAAACAGAGGTGCACAATTTACTGCCTAGTTTTGAAGTCATTCCAAAAAGGCTTGGGTTCAAAGGTGAGCTTAAGTACTACCTTTCATCCTCAGACATATGGGCAAGCAGAGCGCACCATTCAGACCTTAGAGAATATGTTGAGGGCGTGTGTGATTGATTTCAAAGGCAATTGGGATGATCACCTACCTCTTATTGAGTTTTCTTACAATAATAGTTACCACTCTAGCATCCAAATGGCTCCTTATGAAGCTCTTTATGAGAGAAGATGCAGATCTCCTATTGGATGGTTTGAAGTTGGTGAAGCAGGGTTGATAGGACTAGATTTAGTTCATCAAGCTATGGAGAAGGTGAAAGTGATTCAAGAGAGGTTGAAAATGGTGCAGAGTCTTCAGAAATCCTACACTAATGTTAGGAGAAAGGAGTTAGATTTTGAAGTAGATGATTGGGTATACTTGAAAGTTTCACCCATGAAGGGTGTCATGAGATTTGGTAAGAAGGGGAGCTTAGTCCCTGGTATATTGGCCCTTACAGAATATCGAAAAGGGTAGGTAATGTAGCTTATAAGTTGGAGCTACCACAAGAATTAGCAGCGGTTCATCCAGTTTTTCACGTCTCTATATTAAAGAAGTGCATGGGCGATACTTCATTGATCTAACCAACCGAATATATTGGGATCAAGGATAGTTTGCCTTATGAGAAAATTCCCTTTCAGATTCTAGATCACCAAGTTCGCAAGTTGAGGACAAAAGAAGTAACGTCAATCAAAGTCCTTTAGAGGAACCAATTTGTTAAGCAAGCTACTTGGGAAGCTAAGGAGGATATAAAGAAGAGATATCCACATCTCTTTGAATCCGATGAAATTTCAGACCAAGGTACTAATTCTCTTTTTAGTATTACACCCTTAGCCTAGTAAGAGTAATCTCATTTGAGCACGAATGTTCCCAAGGGGAAGATATTGTAACTTCTCGCAAATTGAAATAACTAGGAAGAAGCTAAAATATTGGAAATAGCCATTTTGGAAAGAATATAAAAATCTGGAAATTTGTTAAGCATGTTAAGTTGAGTGTTTGGTCAACTTCAAATGACCATAACTAATAGCTGAAGTTGGGTTGTTCAAATAAGGAAATGTCCAATCCGGATTTTTGAAGGGTAGTTTGGTCTTTTCCTTACCCAATTAATTTAATTCATTTTAGTGAATTAATTAAGGGTCAAATCAGAATTTGGTCAGTTTAGAGAAATTGGAAATTCACGCTAGGGCTTGGAGAAAGAAGAAAAGAGGAAAAAGAAGAGAAAAAACTCAAAATTCGCCAAGATCGTGCGATTTGGTTGTGGATTTCACCAAGGAATTAATCTTACAAGGTATTTGAGACTTTCATAACTTTGGGTTTGTTCACCCACGTGCAGAGCATGTTTGATTCAACGAGAATTCGTTATAAAAATATTGGAATTTGAATGTTCTTGGTAGTTGTTTGAGTTAGATTTCGTGTATATGTTCTGGGGATCTGATTCTAAAGAGAATACGAGAAAAGAAATTGGAATTAATCGATTTAGGATCAGAAAATGAATTGAGAAAATTTGTCAGACACACCCGGGCAAGGCCAAGCCCGTCGCACCCCTATTGTGACAGAGAGGCTAGGGCGGCGCGCCTGTAGTGCGCCCAAAAGGAGTACCAGAAAGTTGGGGCTGGCGCGGCGCGCCTGGGATGTGCCCAAATTATCGTTTTCACCTGTTTTTCATCATTCAGTCCGTTTAATTCTTTCTAAAGTGTTTTAACACTTCTTATTAATTCTAAATACTCTTAATGACTTCTAAATACCTAGAAATCATCCAAAAACATGAATCATAACCTTGAATCCATAAATTCAAATTCAAGGAAAGTTAAGAGCCAAGTATATGAAGTTCTAAGAGTCTTTTCAAGAAGTCTTTTGCAAATGCTTTTAACTCTGCTTTATGACTGAAAGTTCAAGTTAAGTAACGAGTAAAGAGTAAAGATTGAAGTTCTTTTCTTCAAAGAAGTATATGGGGACTATGTATTTCCATAGAGTTTAAAATATTTTCACATTTGAGAAAGAAAGGGAACATCGATTCCAAGAGAGCTTTTAAGCTAAAGTTTTGAGTAATTATCTCAAACCAAAGAAAGAAGTTTGTTTTAAAAACATGTGAGCTAAGTATATTTTGGGAGTAGTATTGAGCACCAATATGGGGATGCGAGTTCATATAAACTCAAGTCTCCATAAATCATGTAGCCATCATGGGTAGTAAAGGATCATACCTTTTAGATGACTCTTTAAGATGGTTTTAGCATAGACTAGTGGATCCTCTTAGTTAAGGTGTTCTATATGACGGCAAAGTATAGGATAGTTCTGGCAGCGTGAGAAAGACGTTGTATCACCACTTAGGCTTATAGTGGTGGTTGTCGGTTAGAGAAACTCCGACATAAATTATATTACTTTGATATATAAGTAAAGTTGAATTTGTTATTGCATACCTTTAACAAGTTGAGTTGTTGTTTAATGTTCTAAATGTTTTGTACAAATTGTATTGTCATTGTTGTTTTTACACTGCATTTTGAGTTGAGTTATTCATGAGTTGAGTAAAGTCAATGTAAGTTTCCTTTTAGATTCTTTTCAAGCATATGTTATGTTTAGCATTCCAACTTTCATACTCGTACATTCAATGTACTGATGCTAGTTGTTCTGCATCGTCTTATGATGCAGACACATGTAACCAGGATCATCACTCAACGCCTCGTTGATCCAGTTGAGCACTCGGAGTCAGTTGGTGAGCCTCTTTGCACTCTGGGGACTCCTTTTACTTTACTTTCAGTATTTTATTGTTAGGATGATCGGGGCTCTTGTCCCGACATCCCTCTTTATTTTAGAGGCTTCATAGATGGACAATTATAGTTCTTTACTCTTAATTCATTCAATTGTATATGTTTAAGACTTTGGTTGTCAATTTGGCTAAGATATTATTTCTTAAAGTTGTCGCATGAGTTATACTGCTTGTGTTTAAGTCTTGATGAGTCCATAAATTAGACTCATTTAGGGCTATATTTTGATAGAATTAGTGTCCTCAAATACATATTTTGTCTTAATATCTGATGAAAACCCTTAAGTTTCGGGTATTTAGAGTTTGAGGCAAAGCATGGACACTACTTGGCAAGAAGGAACAAAGCAGCTGAAAAGAACGAAGAAATGAAGGCCTAAGGATCACCGAGCCCAGTTGGCGAGTCGCCGCTCGGCCTGGAGATCACCTTTTGTTCTAGTGTGCTGAGCCCTGAAGGGAAAGATCAAGTTGGCGATGAAATGGAGAAGTCGGTGTGTCGCCGAGTTGTTCTGCAAAGCAATACCATATCTCCCAATGACTCAAAGCTCGATGAGGCAAAAGGCTAAAGCAAGAAGGCGATGAAATCGACAAAAAGGCAGATCGCCAAGTGTATCGGTGATCCCGACTAACTTCGCCGAGTGATCCGCTGCAGCACAAATTTTCAAACATTATAAATACTTGTTGAAATTGTTATCTTAGTATCAATCAAGAAATCAAGTCATAGACAATTCTTATTTCAGACTTAGAATGTTTTCAATATCAAGTTTTAGAGGGTTTTGGAGACTTTGTTCTAAAACCTTGAAGATTCAAAGGGTTTCACTTCAAGAAATTGGACGTGGGTCTCAAAGATTATTCACTCTTGACGTGTTTTAATACTTAATTCTTCATACCTAGTTGATGGAAACTGATATTGGTATACATTTTTATCTCCTTTACATGTCTAGGTAAAATCCCAATTCTTGGGGTGTTATTTTGTGAATATGGGTTACATTATCTGTTGGGTTTTGCTTGTTGATGGTTTATTTGTTGTTTAAATGTGATTTCATTTAGTTGTTGTTTATCAACTTAATGGAATTGTAGTTGCAAATACGATTTCATCTTAGTGTTTTTGGCTTGCTCGAGAAAGAGGTCGTAAAACTAAGACTACTAAATTGATAGTCGGTGGTATTGGGTCGACATGGGTTCAGCTCGAGAGAGTGAATCCTAGTCCTTCTCCCACACATTCAGCTCGAGAGAGTGAATGGGTTAAGGCGGAGGTTGTGCTTTATGTGGCAACTCGGTGTTTGAGAGAAACCGAGTTGATTCGGGGTAAGTTGCTCGAGAGAGAATTTACCCCCACTATAGTCTAGCCTAGTCACAAATACTCAACGAATATACTATCAAAAGAATATACCCGGTAGTCTAGTCTATCCTGTATTCCTATCACATCCCAAGAATCCCGTCTCCATATCTCATTTTCTTATATTTTTACTGTTTTTGTTATTAGCATGATACAAAACCCCATTGATAATTGACGCTTGCGTCACCCCCTAGATTTAGTATGTTTTTAATCATTAATATCTATAGTTATGACTAATTAGAACTAGATTTTATTTTTCTATTAATTCTCAAACCACTCCCTGTGGAACAATCCTAACCCTTGGTTGGGTTCTATCACTACATGCGATCGTATGGCACTTGAACCAAAATAGTGTCAGTTGATTACGTCTTTAAACATCAAAATGGTGCCGCTACCTGGGAGTGGTGTTATTTGAGAATTTGTAGTTAAGTAAAATTTTTGTTCTTCTTAGTTATAGTTCACTTACTTAATCTTTAGTTTTGTTTCGCTAGTTTGAGCTTTGAAACAGAAAAGATGGAGAGATGAACTTCCCTTCATTAGAAGTGATGATGTACATGGATCGCATTCTAACCTTCAAACAATTCGAAGGTGAACGGATTCATGAGGTGTGGGCAAGGTTTAAATCGCTTCTGATTTAATGCCCACTCATGAAATTCCCGATACAGTCCTCCTGGACTGCTTCTGCAGAAGTCTTGGTCCCAGAAACAAAGCAATTACTGACCAACTCATTTCGGGTGGCATTACACAGCAGCCTTATGAGAAAGCAGCCCACTTGCTTAATCGCATGGCTGAAACAAACCAAGAAGTAGAGAAGGACTCCATAATGACTCAGATGGATGAGTTGATCAAAAAGGTAGTGGAGATCGAAGTACAATGCAGAAGGATGGATAAATACATTCCTTCTCATGAACTAAACAGAACTAAGGACAATGAGGGCCAACGTGAGGAAGGAATGCTCGCAATCATTCTTTACAAAGTAAGTGAACATGACAGAGTGCTGCAGGAGATGAAGGAGAACGTCGAACTGATGAACCAAATGATTGGTTCTAATTCCAGATCTATTCAACAGCTTGAGAACTTTGTGAAGTATGAGTCACCTCATCTCTGCCTAATCAAGAAATTGGGGTTACCTAGCAATACTAAGGTCAACCCCAATAATGGAGAGTAAGGACTTGCGTTGTGTCACGACATTAACTAAGGCGCTGCTTGGGAGGCAATCCATTGTTTTAATCTCTTTAAATTATTATGTTATAATAATGGTGTGTTGATTTTGTAGGTTAAAATGAGGAAAGTATTGAAAAGTGCAGGTTGGCAAGCTAACGATCTAGTTGGCGAATCGCGAAAATGGTTGGCGATCCTGCTATTGTTCATCGTTTGGACCTCTACACAAACTGGAGGACCTGTAAAACTCGGTGAGGTAAGTGACTAATCGGTGTGTCGTCGAGTGGTTCGGCGATCCAGATAACATTGCCGAATGGACAAAACTGGACGGTTTTATTTAAAAGCTAATAGTTTAAACTTCCACTACTTCCATTTTCACTTTCTTTTTAACCTCTCAAACTCTCACCCAAGTAGTATTTTTTCTATATTTCTTTCTTTCTCTTCGTATTTTAGTCATCGAAGTTGTGTTCAGAGCGGATTACTTTGCCTTTTAGCATCTCAATATTGTGTAATCAGCATAAAAGGCTAGTTTATCAAAACCCGAGATTATTTTTACATATTTTGAACTCTTTTGCAAGTGATCATATCATGTTGTCGTGTGCTGGGCCTCTTTGAATTGATTAGAATGTTTGATTGTTGGTTGTATCTTTTCAATCTTGTCGTAATGCATTTATTGTTTGGAACCACGCTTTGCCATACTTTAAATTCATTTAAATTTTTTGGGTATGTGCTTGCTCGTCATATATTGTTATTGGGTGAAGCCTGAGTAGCCCGGATTTGTGCCGAGAAAAGTAATTTGCTAGTTGAATGAGATGTTGGCATCATTTTAAAAGAACAAAAATTGTAAATTGGTCAATGTAGGCAAAATCGGGAAATTTTGAGTATTTTGGGATATTAGGTGTTATGGGTCTGGTGCTAATTTGATGTGTGTATGGTTTCATTTTATTTTCGGGGGTTGCGGGGTTCAATTCGAGAAGTTGGGTTGAAAATAGGCACGTTAGGTCATTTGGTGAGCTGGGTCGAGCTCGCCAAACCACTCAACGGTTCACCTAATGTCCCCATCTCGCCTTTAAGTTCATATTTAAGAGTTGTTAGATTATGTAACTTTCGGCGAGAAACCTCGAGTCGCCAAAGGCACTCGGTGACTCGTCGACTCGTCGACTGTCTGTTTGTTCGCCCTTTGTCTGCACCCCTGAACCTTGTTTACACTATAACTTTTGGTGAGCTAGTTCTTGCTCGTCGAAAGCTGTCGGCGATCCACCGAATATACCTACACTTCGCCTAATTGCCACAATATTGAAACCAATCCTTTCGGCGAGCACGATTCAGCTTGCCAGAGCAATTGGGCGACTAGCCAAGTAGTCCGGCGAGCTTCTCTGCAAATGCTTTTCAATGAATGTGATTAAGTTATTTCTAACTTTTTCTTAACATGTTGCAGATATGGTGAGAACAAACCTCGACGAGCCACCCCGCAAAAGAGCACGGGGTGTTACTATCAACGAAAGAGGATCAAATCCTCCAAGAAGAGGAAGACTTGAAGTGCAACGAGATGACAAAGGCAAAGGAAAAAGGCCTATTTCTGACAAGACTTCCGAGCCTGATGATGACCAGCTACTACGACCCCGGCATATTGAACCCCGGGATAGATCTCAAACCACAGCTAATAGAGCCTCTTCAGCTTCTACACCAGCAGAATCAGTGCAGACTCCAGCACCTCCTGTGGATCCTGTTCCACCAATGGTTCCTCCTCCCAAACTTTTGAATAGATTGAAAGGTGATGGTTTGCGAACCATCCTCGAAGAGAAATTGTTATCTACGAAAGGACTAGAGGATAGATACTCCAGTGTGCAGGAAATACTAAATTGGCACAGGTTTCAGATCTTCACCAGGCCCCGTGGCCCCTATGTTCCTTCATGGGTTTGGAAATTCTACGATGCATATGTGATGAGTCCACAAATTAGACTCATTTAGGGCAATATTTTAATATAAAGTGTGTCCTCAAATGCTTATTTAATCTCATTATTTGATGAAAACCCTTAAGTTTCAAGTATTTGAAGTTTTAAGGAAAGCATGGACACTATGTCGCAAAAAGGAACAAAAAGGCTGAAAAGAATGAAGAAATGAAGGCATGAGGATCGCCGAGCCAACTTGGCGAGCTGCCAAAATGTCTTACTTTGCCTTTTGTTCCAGTGTGCTGAACCCTGAAGGAAAGGATCAAGTCGGCGGAAAAAGGGAGCAGTCAGCGCATCACCGAGAAGTTTCGTGCAGCAGTACCATGTCGCCCAATGACCCAGAGCACAACGATGCTGAAAGCTGGTGCAAGATGGCGATAAACTACACCAAAGGGAGAATCGCCGAGTTGATCGGCGATTCCGACTAACGGCGTCGAATGACCCGCTGCAGCACAAATCTGTGAAAACTATAAATACTAGTTAAAGTTGTAGTTTTAAGAGTCGAATTATTATTATAATTTTCATATAGACTAGTACTTTTTGATATTTTTACTCTAAGTTTGACAGTGTTTTGAAGACTTGAAGATCCAAAGTGTTTCATCTTCAAGATTTGGATTTGGGTCTCTTGGACTCTTCAATTTTGGCCTGTATCAAGACTTAAATCTTCATACCTAGTTGAATGCGAGCTCAATTTGGTATAAATTTCTATCTCTTATACATATGTGGCTAAAACCCCCAATTCTTGGGGTGTGATTTAGTGAATATGGGTTAAGATAATTGTTGGGTATTGCTTGCTAATAGTTTAATCATAGTTTAATCATGATTTCATTTAGTAGTTGTGGATGAATATAATGAATTTGTAGTTACAAATACCAGTTTATTTATGTGTTTTTGGCTTACTCGAGAGAGAGGTCGTAAAATTAAAACTACTAAATTGATGGCCGGTGGGAATGGGTCGACATGAGGCTCAGCTCGAGAGAGTGAATCCTAGTCTCATTACCACACACTCAGCTCGAGAGTCAGTGGGTTAAGGTGTAGGCTGGTCTTCATGCGGCAAGTGGGTGTCTGAGAGAAATGCATTTGAAACGGGGTAAGTTGCTCGAAAGAGAGCTTATCCCCCTTAAAGTTTAGTCTAGTCACAATTATTCTACGAATCTTCTATCGAAAGCATGTACCCAATAATCTAGCTTAACCCGTATTCCCATCACATCCCAAGGATCCCCTCTCATTACTTAGAAATCCTTGTTTAATTTGTTGTACTTACCTTACTTGTGAAAAAACCCCCCATTGTTAATTGACACTCTTGTGTCACCTTTTAATTTACAATGTTTTTAATCGTTAATGTCTTTAGCTACGACTAGTTAGAACTAAATTTTATTTTTCTATTAATTCTCAAAACCACTCCATTGGGAGCGATCCCAACCCTTGGTTGGGTTACTAAACTATTGTATGATCGTAGACACTTGCATCGAAATTTGTGTTTTGATTACGCAAACATCAAAATGGCGCCGCTACCGTGGAGTGGTGTTATTTGGAAATTCTTAGTTAAGTAGAATTTTTGTTTTTAATAATTGTAGTTTTACTAAATTTTTAGTTTTGTTTTGATTGTTAGAATTTTGAAGAAGGGGAGTTGAACATATCGAGCAGTACTTGCAAGCTAATGGAGCTACCGTTTTTAGAAGGGATGATGTTCCAAGATATGATCCTAACTTTTAGGCTATCAGAAGACGAGTAGCTTAATGAGGCATGGTTGAGGTTCAAAGCATTTCTGGGTCAATGCCTTACTCACGAAATCCCCAAAAGAGTCATTTTGGAATCTTTCTACATAAGTCTTAGTCTAGGAAACAGAATGATGGCTAATCAAATTGCGTTGGGTAGTCTAGTATGACAACCCTATGTGGAAGTAGCCAAATTGCTAGACAACTTAACTGAGCCAGATCAGAAAATGAAAAGGAGAGATTTCAACTTAGTGATCATGCTAACTCAGTTAGATAAGCTGAGAAAGAAAATTGAGGATCTTGAAGTCCAATGCAACAAGAAAGAGTGTTGCATTCCTCCTCGTGAACGAAGGAGAATTAAGAACAAGGAGGATGAACAGAACAAAGAAATGCTCACACTTTTACTCCAAAAATCCAGTGAGCAACATAGGGTACTGGAGGAGCTCAGGGAGAATGTATCGTTGTTGAACCAAATGACGACCTCCCATGCTATGCTCATTCAACTACTAGGTTCTCAAATGGATCAAGTGTTGACTGAACTCTATTCGGATTTTAAAGAAGGATTGCCTGATGAAGTTGTGGCAAACCTCACCATTGCATATAAGTGTTAACTTGCGTCGTGCCATGACGTTAACTAAGGAGATGTTTGGGAGGCAACCCAAAACCCTTAAATGTTTGTAATTTGTTATTTTTTAAATAAAGGTGTTTTGATTTTGTAGGATTGGGCATGAAAAGTTTGTGAAAAGTACAGGATAAATTAAACAAGTCCAATTGACGAATCGCCGACTAGATCGGCGACCCCGACAAAGACCACCGTTTGGATCCTCACTTTGACTAAGGGTCCTGTAAAACTCGGCGAGGTAGATAAACACTCGGCGGATCGCCGAGTAGCAGAGCAAATTCAACTAATGTTGCCGAATGGATGAGATCTTGACGGTTTTTATAAAGCCACGGGTTTTGACTTTCAACCTTTTTCATATTCTCTCACTCTCTCGATTTTCACAAATTTGCTAGTATTTTTAAAATTTTCGCATCTCGTGAGTATTTTAGTTGATTTAGTAGTGCTTGGATCTATACTAATCTGCTGCCTAGCATCACAGTCTTGACATAATCTTCCTAAAAGGTTGGTTCTCCAAACCCTGCAGTTAATTGTGATATTTATACTCTCTGTTCAAGTAATTTATCCTATGTCGTGTACTGTGCCTTTATGATAAATTTAGACTATTCAAGTCCTCTTTTGATTCACCAATCCAACCCGTCTGCTTTGAATTTTGGAATCCCATTCTTATGATATAGCATGAATGAAATTTTATGAGGTGCTCCTACATATTGTTTAAGTTGGGCAAAAGCCGGGAAAACTTTAAGATTAATTGATCTAGTGCATGTTTTGATTTTGTTCTCGGGGGTTTGTGGGGTTGAATTTGAGAAACTAAGTTGACTGTAGGCACGATTGAGCCATTCGGCGTGCTGAATCGAGCTCACCGAATCACTTGGCGATTCGCCGAAAGACCTTACCTCGCTTTTGATTTCATGTTGTACCTGATGTTTGGTTCGGTACCTCTCGGCGAGAAGCCTAAGATTGCCAGGAGCGTTTAGCGACTCACCGAGAGTATTCTTGATCACCCTTTGTCTGCACCCCTAAACCCTTGCAACATTGGAACTTTCGGCCAGCTAACCCATGTTCACCGAAAGTCATTGGTGACTCGCCGACTTGATCGGCAAATCTGTCTGTAGTAACTTTTCGATGTTTTTACACGAATATTTGCTAACTTTTTCTCAATGAATTACAGATATGGCCAGACCCAAAGTCGCAGGTAGAAACATGCCACCCCAAAATAAGGGTAAGGGGATTAAAATAAATGAAGGTGCATCTGTATCAAAAGGTAGGGCTGCAAAGCGTTCCACAACTGGTATAAAAGGGAGAAAAAAAGGCAAGGCACTGACATCACCAGATATCAACTCTGATAGCAAGGGCATTTATAACACTTATCTCACTGCTTCTGGGAGTAATGATGAACAACAAGAAAGCCAAAGTACAGCCTCTGATGATGATGAGCTGATAATAGCACAGAGAGCTGAGTTGTGATCTAAAAAACTGAATGATCCATCTAGATTCTAGAAGCCTCCGCTAACCACTCTTATTCCCTCAGTCCCAGAACAAGCAATAGTGTTGGCAGCGTCAATACAGGGTCCTCCTCCCAAGTTAATGAATAGATTGAAGACGAGGGGATTAAGGACAATTCTTGAAGAAAAACGTCTCTACATGGATGGAGTATTGATAGGTATCAAGAGATTATGAGATGTCTGAAATCGCATAACTTCCACATTTCACAAAACCCTGTGGCCCATATGTTTAAAGCTAGGTCAGAGAGTTTTACAGTGCGTACGGTGCATTGATACCATATGGGAAGAAACCGGCAGCCAAATTTGAACCGGTTGACTATGTAGTTGTCAGGGGAAAGAAAGTGAACTGTGACCCTCCTACTATAAATGATGTTCTGGGGTGCACCGTGATACTCGCGAACAACAGTCAAATCATGATCACAAAAATGTCACTGGAAAGTATGAAAGCATGGTTGGCCCCATTAATATCCGATGCTACACCAAAGTGGCTTGAGACTGGAGCAGTTATCGAAAAGAAAGACCTAAATGTGGCAGCAAGATATTGGTTTGGCTTCATCAGTTGAATGATTATGTCTTCACAAAATGAATCTACCATTCGCCACAAAAAAGCAGCCTGCCTAGGTTGTCTCATTAAGGGAACAATGCTAAACTTGGGACGGATCATTGCATCAGAGATGCTTAGGCTTGCAAGGCAGCACCTGACCTCACTTACCTTCCTGGTATTGATCATTGAGCTGTGCAAATAGGCTCGAGTACCTAGAGATGCAAAGAAAGATATGGAGGTAATTCCCACATCCTCCACTGATATCCGGAGAATAGAAGCTGAATATCTTAAAGATCAAGTGGAGAAGAAGCAACAGGAAGCACGGTCCACTAAATCCAGACATGCGAAGGCATATTTGCCTACTCTGGCCCCTGGGCCTCCAAGTACAACTACATCCACTCCCTCTAACACTCCAGGATCTTCTATTGCTGCACTGTCCCCCAGACCCACTGTTGTTGCTGTCTTCCGAACACTGATCACCCAGGCATCATTAATTCGAATGGGACAGCTTGCCTATTCTTCGGATAGTCGAGCAGCCAAACTCAAAACCTCCACTCCTGGTATGATTCAGACTGCCCTGACTGATGTTGTGACACCAATAAAAGCTACCATTGATGCCCTTGAGGCTAGAATAGTGGTGTGTGAGCATGACCAAGCGGACACAAATGAAGTGACAACATTAAAGGTTGCTATTACTGCTCTGAGGAATGATGTGGATTAATTGAAGGCCACAGATCTGTGCATGGTTTTCAAAACGGCGGAGATTCCAAATATGCCAGAAATACCTTCAGCCACCATCATAAATGAGGATAGAATCGAGTAGACAGCTGAGCCAGAGTCAGAGGAAGAGACATATAAGGAAATGTTCAAGGAAACTGCAGAAGCTGTAGACAAGGACCTGACAGAAATTAAAGCAATTATGATAGATGCAATTGTACAGGCTTCTATGGTAGACACTCATTTTGCTATCTCTAGTGGAGCTAGTCCTTCCGGTGTTACCCATAGTACGGAAGTTCGAGGCCAAGTTGATACCCCAGACACGGAGACCCAGACAGATAGAGCGACTGCTTAGACAGGATCCCCTCTTTACCTTTCTCTCTGTCCTTCATTATTTTTAAATCTTGGATAATCTTATTTGCATTTGAGGACAAATGCTTTTGTTTGTGGTAGGGTGAGGTCCACACCTTTATGTGCTACTCGTAAATCATGTTTTATTTGAGCATTTGGGTTGTGAGCTATTGTTGTGTTAATACTGCTTTTCTGTGGATGTTCGAGCTTATGGCTCTTCTTTTTTATTTTAAATTGAAAAATGATTTTGACCCTTCCAAAATATTTTGAATTTTTCGCACATTTTCGCCACCCTTTATATGATCGTGAATGTGGTTGTTCTTTGGCAAATTTGAGTCTCGGTTCAATCAATACCAATGACTTGAATAGTGCTTACAATCGAATGAACATGAATGCATGGTTACGATGAGGCCAAATGAAGTTGCATAGACAATATGTGAATTCTTTGCATCTCATTGTGATTAGCTATTTATCAAATCGATTCTCTTGTGATGACCGTTGCACGCTAGCGAAAGTGTGGAGTCTTGATTGACTTAAGTGTCGATGCCTTGTGTGATAAGCTTACCTAGAACCATGCATGACAACACCTATAATTTGCCCTGTTGGTCCGGTTGACTAAGTAAGACTTTTTCTTGATATGATCTTGGGCAACTCCGAAGAGTGTGAACCAATTTGATATATATCTCTTTTGTGGCCTACCTTGTGAGCGTGTGATTCTCTCTTGAACACCCTTTGAGCCTTACCTTTCTTTGGAAGAAACCTGATGAAAACTAGACCTTTCTTAATCCATTACCTATAATCCTCTTGAATTGTGGTTTATTGAATAGCCAACTTAGGCCAAAAGCCTAAGTTGGGGGTGTGGTGAAAAAGAAAAGGGAAAGTCAAGAACTGCAAGGAAAGTCTCCTTTAACCCATAGTGTTGAGAAAAATGGAAGTCTTCCATATAAAGAAAAAAAAAGATAAAAAGAGAGGAAAAGAATTTTAAAAAAGTTGTGGAATAAAGTACCAAAGAAATAGGGTTCCGAACAATCCATGGTAAGCGAATAATAGGATGACCTATGATGCACTAATGAAAATGATGAAGGAAAAAGAAAGGAAGTGTTGAGAGCACCACATTTCATGAGGATAAAAGTCACTGAGCTTAAATGACCATACCTTTGCACTCAGCCCCGTTACAATCCTTGTTAAGACCTTTGTGATCTTGAGAAAGTCAAAACAAATGTTAATTGGAAAATACGGGCAAACCTATGGGTGAAAGCATGCATTGTGTTCATCATTGTGAGTGTGAGCGTTGTATGTAATTCCTGAACTTTTAATTGATTATACCTTTGCGTGTGAAAATTGAATCATCATTTGTGTGAGGGCATTCGAAGGCTTTTGTTGAGCTTGAACTTGCATTTGAAGCAAGTATTACGAGCTTCAGAATCTTTGTTAATGGTGTGTCACAACTCAAATCTTTGAGTACACAATTGATCCTTGCATAAGTAAATTGAGTCTTGTTGTGTACATTCATAATTGAGTCTTGTGTAGCACTATTTGAGACATCCTTATTGAACTGCTAAACTTGAGTTTTACTTAAGGACAAGCAAAAGTTTAAAATAGGGGTATCGATGAGTCCACAAATTGGACTCATTTAGGGCTATATTTAAATAGAAATGGTATCCTCAAATGCTTATTTTATGTCAATATCTGATGAAAACCGTTAAGTTTCAGGTATTTAAAGTTTGAAGGAAAGCATGGACACTACATCGCAAAAAGGAACGAAAAGGCTAAAAAGAACGAAGAAATGAAGACCTGAGGATCGCCGAGTCCACTTGGCGAGTCGTCGAAGGGTCTTATTTCGCCTTTTGTTCCAGTGTGTTGAGCCCTGAAGGAAAGGATCAAGTCGGCGGAAAAAGTGACCAGTCAACGCATCGCCGAGAAGTTCCGCGAAGCAGTACCATGTCAACCAATGATTCAGAGCACGACAATGTTGACGGTTGGTGCAAAACAGAGATGAACTACACCAAAGGGAGAATCGCCGAGTTGATCGGCAATTCCGACTAACGACGCCGAATGATCCGCTGCAGCAGAAATCTGTGAAAACTATAAATATTAGTTAGAGTTGTAGTTTTAAGAGTCGAACAATTACTATAATTTTCATATATACTAGTAGTTTTTGATATTTTTTCTCTAAGTTTGAGAGGGTTTTGAAGACTTGAAGATCCAAAGGGTTTCATCATCAAGATTTGGATTTGGGTCTCTTGGATTCTTCAATTTTGGCATGTATCAAGACTAAAATCTTCATACCTAGTTGAATGCGAGCTCAATTTGGTATAAATTTCTATTTCTTATACATGAGTGGGTAAAAACCCCAATTCTTAGGGTGTGATTTAGCGAATATGGGTTAAGATAATTATTGGGTCTTGCATGCTGATAGTTAAATCATAGTTTAATTTTGATTTCGTTTAGTAGTTGTGGATGAATTTAATGAATTTGTAGTTGCAAATACAAGTTTATTTATGTATTTTTGGTTTGCTCGAGAGAGAGGTCGTAAGACTAAAACTACTAAATTGATGGCTGGTGGGAGTGGGTTGACATGAGGTTCAGCCCGAGAGAGTGAATCCTAGTCTTATTCCCACACACTCAGCTCGAGAGAGTGAGTGGGTTAAGGCGTAGGCTGGTCTTCATGCGGCAAGTGGGTGTCCGAGAGGAACACATTTGAAACGGGGTAAGTTGCTCGAGAAAGAGCTTATCCCCTTTAAAGTTTAGCCTAGTCACAATTATTCTATGAATCTTCTATCCAAAGCATGTACCCAATAATCTAGCTTAACCCGTATTCCCGTCACATCCCAAGGATCCCCTCTCATTACTTAGAAATCATTGTTTAATTTGATGTACCTACCTTACTTGTGACAAACCCCCCCTACTGTTAATTGACACTCTTGTATCCTCTTTAATTTACAATGTTTTTAATCGTTAAAGTCTTTAGCTACGACTAGTTAGAAATAAAATTTATTTTTCTATTAATTCTCAAAACCACTCCCTTCGGAACGATCCCAACCCTTGGTTGGGTTACTAAACTATTGTACGATCGTAGACACTTGCATCAGAAGTTGTGTCTTGATTACGCAAGCATCAATATGCTACTTTGATGCCAAAAAGTAAGAACAAGGCTGGTGAGTTCAGACCGGTTAAATCGATCATGGTACGGGGTGTTGGAGTCGGGTGCTGCAACGATATCATAAATGATTTTCTTGAGAGAGCTACAGTGTTCGAGCAAAATTATGAGGACCTGGTGATAGCCCAGTGCCTAGATGACTTGAAGGGTTAGCTTGCACTACTTCTCTCTGACGTCACTCCGAGGTGGATGGATGCAGGAGTACAGATCGAGAAGAAAGATCTGAATGTAGTTCCCTGGTATTGGCTGGGATTCATCAACAGCTCCATCATGCCTTCACAGAACCAATCTATCCTTCGGCATGCAAAGGCATCTTGTCTAGGGTCTATATTAGGAAAGAGGCGGCTTAACTTGGGACTCATCATTGAACTGGAGATAGCCACGAGGGCTAAACAGAGACAGACCTCATTTCCATTCCCAGTCCTAATCACGGAGCTTTGCCGGTGTGCTGGAGTTCCCCGAGACACTACCAGAGATTTTCATGTTACCCCATTCTCCTCCACTGACATCCGGTGCATCGAGGCCGAGTGCACTAGAGAGGAGGCTGACAGGAGGAGGGCAGCTCCGGTAGACACCTCCTCGGAGGTGGATGTTGGCTCGTTACCTAAAGAGACACCTTTGCCTACTCCGGCCCCTAGGCCTTCAGGTACTTCTGCCTCTACTTCTGCTTCAACTTCTGCTTCACATGCTCAAAGCATGTCCACTTCCTCCCAGCAGCCGAGGATTACTCAGGCGATGATCATGAAGATGGGGCACCTTGCTCAGTCAGCTGATGTGAGAGCTACTAGACTGGAGAGAGACGTCCTCTACATAATTGAGGCTGTTATATTAGCTGCATTGGCACCCCTACGTGCTTTTGTTGATGATCTGACCGCTAGGGTCACAGCCTGTGAGAGCAGGCAGGGGGAGAGCTCTGAGGTTTCGGCTTTGAAAGCCGAGGTAGCGAACCTGAAGAAGGACGTAGACTATTTGAAGTCTATAGACTTCACTTCATTGATTCAGACTGCAGATGACGTAGACACCCCTGAGACCTCAGGGATTCCTCCAAATACCACCAGAGATATATACATGGAGGAAGCTGCAGTTGATGAGTCGGATGATGAAATCGACGAGGAGCAGATAGAGATGTAAGAGGTGAGAATCTACAGAGATCTGCCTACCCTTAGGGAGGCTAAGAGAGACCTTAGAGACATTGTTGTGACTGAGGAGATTTTGATAGATGTCATTGTGCAGGCCTCCATGGCAGGCACACTTTTTGCTGATCGTAGCGGAGCTGGTACTTCTGAGGTGACTCAGGGAACTGATGCCCCAGTCCAGATTGACACATCGGGAATTGAAGCCCTAATAGATGGAGCGACTGCATAGACAGGATCCCCTCTTTACCTCCCTTTCTGTCTTACTCTATTTTGACTTTTGGATTTTATGTCATTTACATTTGAGGACAAATGATTTTTGTTTGTGCTAGGGTGAGGCCTGCCTTTGTGCATATTTGTTTTGTTATTTTTGGGTTGAAATCTATAATTATGCTATACACTTCTTTTCGTGGATGTTTGAGCTGGTGGCTCCTTTTGTTTTAAATTGCAAATGATTTTGACCCTTCCAAAAATATTTCACATTTTTCCGCCACCTGTTGTATGTACTTGATAGTGGTTGTTCTTTAGTAAATTTAAGTCTCAGTTTTGATCAATATCGATGACTTGTATAGTGCTCATAATTGAATGAACATGAATGTACGGCTACGATGAGACCAAATGAAATTGCATACACAATATGTGAACTCTTTGCATCTCGTTGTGATTAGCCATGTATCAAATTGATTCTCTTGCAATTAATGTTGCACACTAGCGAAAATATGGAGTCTTGTTTGACTTTAGTGTCTATGCCTTGTGTGATGAGCTTACTGTGAACCTTGCATGATAACACCTAGAATTTTCCCCATTGGTCCGGTCAATTAAGTAAGGCTATCTCTTGATATGATCTTAGGCAACTTTGAAGGGTGTGAGCCAATTTGACATATACCTCTTTTGTGGCCTACCTTGTGAGTGTGTAAACCTGTCTTGAACACCCCTTGAACCTTACCTTTCTTTGGAAGAAACTTGATGACAACATGACCTTTCTTAACTCATTACCCTTAATCCTCGTGAATTGTGGTTGATTGAATAGCCAACTTAGGCCAAAATCCTAAGTTGGAGGTGTGGCAAAAAGAAAAAGTAAAGTCAAGAAGTGCAAAGAAACTCTCATTTAACCCATGGTGTTGATAAAAATGGAACCCCTCCATACAAAAAAAAAGAGAAAAAGAGAAGAAAAGAATGAAAAAGAAATGTTGTGGAATAAAGTACAAAAGAAATGGGGTTCCCAAACAATCCATGGGAAGTGAATAATAGGATGACTTATGAGCACTACAGAAAATGATGAAGGAAGTGGAAAGGAAGTGTTGTGAGAATCACATTTTAGGATGAAAGTCACTGAGCCTAAATGACCATACATGTGCACTCAGCCCCATTACAAGTCTTGTAAAGACCTTTTTGATCTTGAGTGAGCTGAAACAAATGTCGATTGGAAAATACGGGCAAACCTATGGGTGAAAGCATGCATAGTGTTCTACTTTTATAATGTAAGTGTTGCATTTGATTTCGAAGCTTTATATGATTAAACCATTGTGCTGAGTATGGAATCATCCGTTTTGTGAGGGCATTCGAATACTTTTGTTGAGCTTGAACTTGCATTTGAAGCAAGTATTGCGAGCATGAGAATCTTTGGAAATGGTGTGTCACAACTTGAATCTTTGGGTACACAGTTGATCCTGGCATGAGTAAATTGAGTCTTGTTGTATTATTCATGATCGAGTCTTGTGTAGCACTGTTTGAGACATCTTTTTTGAACTGCTGAACTTGAGTTTTACTAAAGAACAAGCAAAAGTTTAAGTTGGAGGTGTTGATGAGTCCACAAATTGGTTTCATTTAGGGCAATATTTTGATAGAATTAGTATCTTCAAATGCATATTTTGTCTCAATATCTAATGAAAACCCTTAAGTTTCAGGTATTCAGAGTTTGAGGCAAAGCATGGACACTACTTGGCAAGAAGGAACAAAGTGGCTGAAAAGAACTAAGAAATGAAGGCCTGAGGATCGCCGAGCCCAGTTGGCGAGTCGCCAATCTGCCTGGAGATCGCCTTTTGTTCTAGTGTGCTGAGCCCGAAAGGGAAAGATCAAGTTAGCGATGAAATGGAGCAGTCGGCGTGTCGCCGAGTAGTTCCGCGAAGCAGTACCATATTGCCCAATGACTCAAAGCGCGAAGAGGTTGAAGGCTAAAGCAAGAAGGAGATGAAATCGACCAAAAGGTGGATCACCCAGTTTATCAGCGATCCCGACTAACTGCGCCGAGTGATCCTCTGTAGTAAAAATTTTCAAACACTATAAATACTTGTTGAAATTTTTAGCTTAGTATCAATCAAGAAATCAAGTCATAGACAATTTTTATTTCAGACTTAGAATAATTTCAGTTCCAAGTTGTAGAGGGTTTTGGAGACTTTGTTCTAAAACCTTGAAGATTCAAAGGGTTTCACTTCAAGAAATTGGACGTGGGTCTCAAGGATTCTTCACTCTTGACGTGTTTTAACACATAATTATTCATACCTAGTTGATGGAAACTGATATTGGTATAAATTTTTATCTCTTTTACATGTCTAGCTAAAACTCCAATTCTTGAGGTGTGATTTTGTGAATATGGGTTAGATTATCTGTTGGGTCTTGCTTTTTGATGGTTTATTTGTTGTTTAAATGTGATTTTGTTTAGTATTTGTGTATGATCTTAACGGAATTGTAGTTGCAAATACGATTTCATCTTAGTGTTTTTGGCTTGCGAGAGAGAGAGGTCATAAAACTAAGACTACTAAATTGATAGCCGGTGGTATTGGGTCGACATGGGTTTAGCTCGAGATAGTGAATCCTAGTTCTTCTCCCACACATTCAGCTCGAGAGAGTGAATGGGCTAAGGTGGAGGTTGTGCTTAATGCGGCAACTCGGTGTTCGAGAGAAACCGAGTTGATTCGGGGTAAGTTGCTCGAGAGAGAATTTACCCCACTATAGTCTAGCCTAGTCACAAATACTCAACAAATTTACTATCAAAAGCATGAACCCGATAGTGTAGTGTATCCCGTATTCCTATCACATCCCAAGAATCCCGTCTTCATATCTCGTTTTCTTATATTTTTACTGTTTTTACTATTAGCATAATACAAACGCACATTGATAATTGACGTTTGTGTCACCCCTCAGATTTAGTATGTTTTTAATCGTTAATATCTACAGCTATGACTAATTAAAACTAGATTTTATTTTTCTATTAATTCTCAAAACGACTCCCTGTGGGATCGATCCTAACCCTTGGTTGGGTTATATCACTACACGCAATCGTATGGCACTTGAACCAAAATAGTGTCAGTTGATTACATCTTTAAACATCAAGTCTTCCGCTGAGTAAGTAAGTCAGGCCAAGGGTTCGGTTAGGTCCGGCAATGGTTCTCAAGTGTAAGCCACATCCGGGGTGTAGGCTCGGGGTGTGACATTCATAAACTGTAATGACCCTCGAGTTCATTTTTGTGTGCTTTTATTATTTGTCCCCTTATTGTAGCTTATGTATAGATTTTGTATGGTGCTGAGTTGGGTGACATTTTCCCGAGGTGGTCAGGTGAGTTTTGAGTAGTTTTTGCCATTGGGGAGGCTTATTGTTTAATTGACTTTAGTCAACATCTGGATATTTTTATGCCAATTCCATCAGCTCTGAAGGGTAATTTTGTCTAGTGTGATAATTGGTTCAGGTGTCGAGGCTTTCATTTGAAATTTGTGTAATTAAGTGTTTTGCTTTTGATTTTTACCCAATGTTTGACCTTTGTAAACTTTCTTGGTAAACACACTTGAATAGAATTATGTCAGCGCGGTTAGCTCTAAAATGTCAAGTTTCGCCTAGCGAACGACCTTTAGTTTAGTTTTTGATGTGATTGTGATGACCTTGTGGCGCTTTGTGTTTTGTTTGGCGTTTCTTTATGTGTAGTCTTTGGTCAAAATTTTGACCAAATGACCTCTATAGGTTGTTTCATCAACTTTTTTGAGTTTGGAATGTTGTTTCCAACTAGGTAGCATAGTTTGTTTGCATTGACGGGATTCTGAATGAATTACAAGCCCCAGGCGGAGGACTTTGGCTTCCTTGGGGAAATGCTAATATAGTGTTACTGGTGTTGCATTCATGGAGACCAAGTGCATGGGGCCCTGCTATCGTGTGGGTCTCGCCACATTCGCGAAGGGTTGCCCTCTTCTCGTTCAATATACCTTGGTTGCATTCATGAAGGGTTGACTGGCCTAGCCTCTATGTTCACAAGCCTCGTGCCGGTTTGTGAAGGGTCAGCTCGGCTGACCTACATGATTTCATGTGGTCTCCACGTTCGCGAAGGCTTAACTCGAAGTTGGTGTTTTAAACGACCTATTTTTCAGCTTGCATGTATCACTTCTAACTTGGTGTATGGGCGATTTTGAGAGATTGTTTTGAAGGATTTGAGTGTTTCTTGGTGTAATTGATCGGGGAGTTACATGGGCACAATTCGGGAGAGATAAATCTTCCGTTTTTCTTGTTTATCTTCGCAAATTCTTCCTTAGTTCTCCATTGTTGATTCCTTTTGAGCTAAATTAATGGGTGTACTATTTTGGCTCGATGGTAGCTTAGATTATGCCAATTTTTGGGGTACAACTTCCTTGAGAAATATGGGACCTCATGACATAGTAGATTTTGTTAGTCTGTGCGTCGGTCCCATAATTGCATTTTTTGGCTTTCTTTCCATTTCTGATTTCCTCTCTTTATTTGGTTATTGTTGTGTTTGTTTTTGTGTTCCCGTGGTATTATTGATAGCTTTACATAACTCTAAGACCCTTTGAAAGGAAAAAGCACCCGAGTTTTAGTTCATGTGTGTTTCGCCCTCGAAGTAGGTTACCGTTTCTCTTTCCTTAGACTTGGCTCATTTAGATTAATTGTATTTTGAGCAATATTATATGTTTAGGTTGGAATTTAGGATTAGTTTAGGCTTTTTTATCGTTAGTTGACTTATGGCCATTATTGGGTTGCTTAGTGTAGTTTTAGCCGGAAAACCTTAGTTTAGGTAGATCCTTATGGTTGAAATCTTGCCTTATTTTTCTTGTTTGTCTTTGCATTTTTCTTGTTGATTTTACTTTTTGAGAATTCAAAGTTGGGAAACAGTTTTTTGGGTCTTCTTGAAGTCCATCATATGATCTTTGCTACTATATTTTAAATTTTACATGAAACAAGACTATCCAGTATCAATTTTGCATAGTTTTAAGTTTAACGGAATTTTTTTACTAGTGGGTTGAGGCTGGGGTTTGGAGGTTTTTTTTCTCTCATTTTTTTTTATATCCTTTTTGGTTAAGTAAATGAAATTTATTTTGATTTTGATTAAACAAAGAGAGGAACAATGTAGAAGGAGAATGATATACTAGGTTCATGGTATATATAACTGTAATTTCCTTTGTAAGTTAACATATAAGTCAAGAATGACTAATTTGTCACTTTATATCGTAATAATAGGATATTTAGGAAATTTACCTAAAGAGTATGCGACAATTTATTGAGTTATTGACAAAGATGCTTCCACTAGACATTGAAAATGCATCAATTGTTTTAAAATTAGAATCAATTAGTGGTAGTTACATAAGTACCCAAGGTAAAGGACTTTTGGATTCACTCATGAAAGATCTTAATTGGTGCATGTTTTAGCGTGTCTTCAAGATTGGCTACGAAGTGAATAAATAAAACAACTTGTTAGTGTTGAAGAAAATCAAGATAATCTCGAGCAAATTGAAAAAGGTATGAGTACTTTTATTATATTTATTGTATATTATTGTTGCAAATGATTTATATTTGTTGTATATTGGTGTTCTCTTCAAATTAGCTAGCACGGGAAAAGATCCTAACAAAGTTGATGTGCAGTACAATTGCACCTAGAAGGTGACTTTTAGAATGTTTGTTTTAAAAAAAATTAGACTATTGGAAACCCGAGAAGCTCTTTGGTTCATGCAAAAGTCTATTGAATAAATGTAGGAACAGTTTAATGGCCACAAATTGACGCAAATGTCAAAAGGAAATCCTGAAGATTTCTAAGTTTTTAGAGTTACCATGGTCTGGATTATCAACAGAAAATAACAATGGTATGACTCTAACTTATATAACACATGAATTAATAGCGGCAAATGCATAAAATAGGTAAGCTAGATAAATCTCAGATTGAGAAAGTTGGGAAACACACTTGGATAGACCAAATTGTTCTTGCTGACAAATTTTGAAATAAACCTTTATAAAGGGTAGTTAATAAAGACGAACCAAAGAAGTAATTGACAAAAGTTTATAAGGTGACTTAAATTTAAAATTGTTAGTGAATTGATACAATTCAACATTCGGAGAAATGATTAAAATGTAATCTTGAAGCTAAGTGGAAGAAGTCGCAACATCCTTTTATTTGTTTCGTTATTATTTCATCTTCCTTTTCTATTAAGACCAACATTCTCTTTGCTTGTTTTGATACTCGAGTCTTTTTCTTACCGAAAGATTATTCATATTTGAATCTTCTTTAGTTGACAGATTCCAATTAAATTCAGCTTCAACTACTGAGAGCTTGTTAATACACTAAAGAGCGGAAGGAAACATGACGAGATAATCAAAATAAGATTAACAATTTATTTTAGTTGTAAAATACATTCTAACCAAAAGTAAACAAGGGAAGCAAACTATTATCAAACGATACTAGAAATTTGTTGAAAATATATGATATTATAAAGTAGGATAGACATATGGTTATATGAATTACCTTATAGAGGCCATCGATGGAACAAAATTTTATACTTCTCACTATTTCTTGCATGATACGATAATTTCCATCATTTTCATATTTTATCAAAAGGTTTGAACCATAATTAACAATATTTTTATTTACAATTATATTTTTATTATTCGAAAGACTATCTTCATATATATCATGCAATCTCAACCAAGTTACATGTGAACATAGTCTTACAGATAATTCTGATCATAGTTTAAATGACAATATTGTTAATTATGGCTCAAACTTTTTGACAACATATGAAACTGATGAAAATTATCGTATCATGTAAGAAATATCAAGAAGAATAAAATTTTGTTCCATCATAACCTCTATAAGACAATTCATATAAACATTATGTATATCTTACTTTAGAACATCAGCTATTTTTAACAAGTTTCTAGTATTGTTCAACTATAGTTTGCTTCTTCTTTACTTTTGGTTATTTGATATTTGAAAAATAAAATAAATTTTTAAACTTATTCTTATAATCTCGTCATGTTTTCTTGCATTCCAAAGTGTATATACTAACAGGCTCTCACTAGTTGAATTTGATTGAAATGTTTCAACCAAAGGAGATCTAAATATGAATCATTCAGCAAAAGAACACTCAAGTATCAAAAAAATAAGAAGAATGTTGGTTGTGAGAAAAAAAGGGAGAGATAACAACACGACAACAAAGAAAAGGATGTTGACTTCTTTCACCTAGCTTTAAGATTGCATTTTAATCATTTATCTGAATGTTGAATTGTATAAATTCATTAACAATTTTAAATTTAAGTCGTCATACAAAATTTGTCAATTACTTCTTTCCTCCACCTTTATTAATTACATTTTATAAAGGTTTATTTCAAAATTCATCAATTGTAATGACCCTTGAGGTCATTTTTGTATGCTTTTACTATTTTCTCCTTCTCGTAGCTTCCTTATAGCTTTTTTATGATGTTGGGTTGGGTGACATATTTCCCAAGGTGGTCGGGTGAGTATTGAGTGGTTTTTTCCATTTGGGAGGCTTAGGTTTGCAAGAGTTGACTTCAGTCAACATCTAGATATTTTGATGTCCAATGGAAATTTTGTTAGTTCCATCCGCTGTAGAAGGGTCGTTTTGGTCTAGTGTGATGATTGGTACAGGTGTCAAGGCTTTTGTTTGGAGTTTGTGTAATTAGTTGTTTTAGCTTTTGAGGTTTGCCCAAAGTTTGACCTTGGTAAACTTTCTTTATAAACACGCTTCGAATGGAAATATGTCAGTGTGGTTAGCTCTGAAATGCCTAGTTTGGTGTAGAATGACTTTTAGTTTGATTCCCAAGGTAATTGTGATGACCTTGTGGCATTTAACGTTTTGTTTGACATTTCTCTATAAGTGTAAACTTTAGTCAACATTTTGACCAAATCACTTATGTTGGTTGTTTCATCAATTTTTCTAAGTACGGAATGTTGTTTCCAACTAGGTAGCATAGCTCATACGCGTTGATGGGATTCTGAACGAATTCTGAACCCCAAATGGAGGATTTTGGCTTCCTTATGGAACCGTTGATGTAGTGTTGCTGGTGAAGTATTGAAGGTGCCGCATTCATGGAGACCAAGTGCCAGGGCCTCCGCGTTCGCGTGGGTCTCATCGCGTTTGCAAAGTGTCGCCCCTTTCACGGGCCTGTCACAACCCGAGCCTACACCCCGGACGTGGTTGACACTTGAGAACCATTGTTGGTCCCCAAGAGAACTCTCATCCCTGCTAACTACAAGCGGAGGACTAACTCAAGCATACACAAGCATCAAACCCGAAGAATTATTTAAAAATAACTTATTAAATCTTAAAATTTATCTGAAAATACTGAGTATTAAACATAAAATTTTAGATAAAATATTTGAAACTAAATACTGTAAGACTGAGACTGTCTATCTATGAAGCCACTAATGTATAAAGATAGGCATCGGAAAAAGACCCACGACACCTCAAAGCGTTACTACTAACAAATCATAAAATTATAGCCCTTTGAAAGTAAGGAGGCCTCACCAAAAGCTGACGAGCGTATGATGTGATCTCAATGAAACTCTTGTTGATGATCCTAAGTACTTGAATTTGCACCATGAAATGATGCAGGTCAAATGACATCAATACATTGAATGTACGAGTATGTAATAGGGTTGAATAACACAATTAACTGAACTAAAACACCGAAAGTAACTCAACTGAAATATAGTATAAATCATGATTAAAATCATTTAAGCTCTTACTGTAGGAATGCAATAATAGTAAATAAATAAACAAAGAGGATTTACAAGAGTTGGAAACTGAGAAATTCAAAGAAACGCAACAACAACAACATAAGAAAGGATCATTGACCAACAAAAGAAGAATATATTAATGGTACTTAAGAAAGGATTATAAGGCTACTCTCTGGAATAGCTTTAAAGGCTTGGCTTTTTTTATCAACACTGGCAGGTCACTTAGGATTAGTCAATATATGATCGAGAAGAGTAGACGTATTGTCTGAGTCTTAAAAGAATACTCATGAGAGCAATGGTCATATTTTACTTTTGTACCTTCAAAAGTAACAATTTCTGTAAAATTATCCCACATATCATTTTTTCCCTTTTTAGCAGTAGCTTACACAGTTGTTTCAGATTCACTTTCTCACTTTCACCCATCACCTTATCAGTTTGTTTCTCTTCAGCCATGCTATGAGTTTGATTTTCAGTAACTGTGATTAGAAAAATCAATATAAAAAACTATCAAAATCAAAACAAAGCCATAAACAAAATGAAAATTAACAACATAATTCAACAAAAATTAAAAAAGAGAGCGAATTATCTAAAGAAAATAGCGACCCATCAAAAATTAAGCGAACAAAATCTTGAATTATGAAGTTTGAAATAAATATTTGAGTAAATACTTTGATACTAAAATAGAGTCAGGACTCAGAAAACACATGCCTTGCACAATCGACAAAAAAAAGACTAGACTAAAATAATTAGGCTAAAATAACACATGTAGTACACTACACTTACATATCTAAAATGCATACACATCATTATTCAAATGGATAAACCAAAAACTAAGTTAAAAATAAGAAGAAAGAGACAAAAAAAAAATTAAAAAGGGAGGTAAATAGATAAACGAAAAGAGAGATGGAGACTTCACTCAGTACCTACCAACAAAAGAGAAGAATTAAGCAAACAAACTTGAGATTTGAGAAGCAATTGAGCAGTGAGCAAGAAGAGACGAAGAGACCTAGATGAGGCTTTATAGTTTACGCCTTTACCTCTTTTAAACTTTAGAGATTTTTTTGATTTTCATGACTTGCTATCTATTCTATAAGGCAGAATACATGATTATAGAAAAATAAATGAGTTTTCGTAGCTTTAAAACTTTAGCCTTTAGGAGTTAGGACTTGATGAGTGGTATATTTGCACTCATTTGAGGCCTATTTAGCTCCACAATTAGTTTCCTCAATACCTAATTATGTCCTATTGTAATGATATTTTGATGATTTGCAGCTATGAAGGCTAAAGGACAAGGGAAGGATGAATGACTGAAAGAATGACCAAAAATATAAAAGGAAGTGTAAACTATACATTGTTGATCGTCAAACAAGAAAGGCAGATCGCCTAATAGGTATGACCTCTCCCAAATTTAAAGTGCACAACACTTGCAATAATTGAGGCAAGTCGGTGAACTCCAAAAGGAAAGGCGACATGTCGAAAGAGAAGGGAGAACTTGTTGACCATCGTCAAAAGCGACAATGCAAGGAGAAAAATTGAAGGCTTGAAAAGTGAACTAAGGTGATACTCAGTAATACGCTGAATGTGAAAGGCGGACTCAAACGAGCTCACTAACAGGGGTTCAAACACCTGAAGCCTAGAGTAAGAGAAAGGCGACTTGGAGAACAATTGACGATCTGCCCATTGTGATTGGCGAGCCAGAATAATGTCACCGAATGATTAGTGTGTTGAGTTTGGGCCAAATTTTGGAAAATCATAAATATCCCAAAGGAGAGAGAAAGAAAGATTTCACATAAGTGAGGAAAGTTGGAAAGATTGAGAGAAAGTTCTAAATATTTTGGAGAGAGAAACACTTTACCTTATGAAGAACACTTTCTAGTTTTTGGGGTTTTTCAACTTTATTCTTTAAATTGATAAATTGAAGTTGAATCCAAAGTGAATATTCTTGTAATTGATTAATCTCATGTTACCCATGGTTGATTTCATGAAAGGTATAATTTCTTTGCTTTTTGTGAAGGGTGGCTAAAACCCCAAGATCTAGGGGTGCATTTATGGGGTTGGGTGTTGATTTGATGTAGTGGGTATTATGTTGTGCTCTATTTTTCTATTGTTCATACATGAATGTGGGCTAATTAGCATGGGGTTAATTTTTGGGTTAATGTTGCAAACTTAATTTCTACTTCCGATCTCCTGTCAATGCTCGAAAGAGATTACTTGGAGTGGGTAGTAAGTCTCATACTAGCAATTTAGGTTTGATGTATGTAACTTGCTTGAAAATAGAGGTTATGGGTTGGATCTATTTGCCCTATTTCTGCATCGAAAGAGAGAATACAGTAAGGTATTGGGTTTTTTAGTATAGCATATTGTCACGACCCAAACCGCTGTGATTGGCACCCACACTAACTCTCCGATGGGCGAACCATTACTACAACCCAACTAAGCAATTTAACGAAACCTAAGCATTCAAAGACACGAAAGCAAGTTTAAAAGACTAAATAAGATACAGAGTTCCCATAAACTCTGAAGGTCTAACAAAACAACTATTGCAAAAATTCAACCCCTAGAACTGAAAGTCATTGTACCAAAACTCTGTTAACCAATAAGTCTAAGGAAAAATGGGGTGCAACACCGAAAACTAAACATAGCAGCCTAGATAGATAGTCTGAGTCCAAAAAGAATGGACTAAACAAAAGAAGGATCCATGACAGCCTAAAAGAACTAGCACACCCTCGAATCTGGTCACGATCAATAATCTCCTAACTGAGGTCTGTTAGTAGCCTCTTGAAGATGCCATGTACTCAATAAAGAGAGAGCAAGTGCAGTATTAGTACACGAAACCATGGTGTACTGGTAGGATCACGCGGCTACTCCCGTAAGCACAATATATACAAGCAATTACAACACAATAAGCACATATATACAGAACACATAGTTCAGTAATCATTTTAGGAACAACATACAATTTCCCAATATCAATGATAGGTAAACATGAACATAATAAACACAAGTGGTCCTCTCATGGAACTCACGCCCAAACTGTTAGTGTGTCGAAACGTGACACTCGACCCAATATACATGTGTCGAAGCGTGACACCCACACCAATATATGTGTAGGAACGTGACACCTGAACCAATATATGTGTCTGAACATGACACCCAATCCAGTCAGCACAACCACAGTCATAATCACAACCATAATGAACAATACTCGTAGTCATACAATCAAGTAAGAGGTTCATGGCATTATTGTGCACACATAATCATTTCATTAGATTTGATTCACATTTGGCTATTCACATACATGCACGCATACAATGAAGCAATTATCCGGCATAAATCACACAACAAGAAATCAGACCATCACCTACCTCGAAACCAAGCCAAAATACTCCTAAGACACATGAGTCTTTCCTTTTTGAAGTCTTTCAGCTTGTTCTTGGTCTATAAACAAGTAATTAATCCAAGGATCAATAAACAAGGTCTAATTTATCCGGATTATAACAAATTTATCAACCCAAGACCAAACTCATGATCCTAATGTTCAACTAGGGTTTTTCCCACCATCAACTTCAGGTCAAAACCTTTACCCAACGGTAATAACCCAAGATTCTAAGTTCTAGGAATTGAAATACGGATTAAGGGAGTAATTAGCTTATGTTTAGTGCTAGAAATCGTGGAAAACTGTCAAGAATCTCCCTGGGTCGTCCCTTAGTGCTTAAGAACGATGTTTTACAGAAAATAATGAAATTGGGGTTTTCCCTGACTTAACTTGCGACTGGCCCGCCACGGCAAACCCCATCCCACCATAGCGGCCACACCCTGGCATGATTAATCCCGCCCCGGTGGCTTGCACGGAGACAGAAGCTCGGAATTTGAGCCCCAAGCTCCCATTTCACAACACACCTTCAAATCGGGACGTTCTAAAACTACCTTTTCACGCCAAGATCAGTTTCGGGAGTTCTACTCTCCTGAATTCAATTCCGTAAAGTTGTACAGGCTCCTTAACGTCTTGGCTATCCACTCATATGATCAAATTCATAATTACATCCCACATTCATTACCAGATTTCTCTAGACCTCACCTGACTCAGATTTCATCCAAGTCTGGCCTAGGCTAGAAATTTCCAAGTTACTACTCAAAAGTTTTCTGGCCCAAATTCCTTCCCCATTGGCCTTTCCATAACGACGGGAATAGGTCGTTACAATAGATACCAACTTACCCATCACTCGTCCCCGAGTAACAAAATAGGAGAAAAGGGATAAAGCAAGAGTATAGTAGTACATGAGTCGTCGAATAACTAGGAGAAAGGGGCTAAAGCAAGAGTAAATTAGCTTCCTCAATAGGACGATACTTTCATTTAACTTTCACAAACATTATCTCCTTAGTTCTCAGTACAGGACATCGCGATCCAAAATTGCAACTGGTTCCTCCTAATACTAAAGGTCTTTGTCTAACAAAATTGAGTCCCACTTTATGATGTAATCTCCGTCCCCATGATACTTATTCAACATGGACACATGGAACACTGGATGAACTCTACATAGGCTAGGTGGTAAAGCCAATCTATAAGCCACTGGCCCTACATAGTCAAGAATCTAAACTGGCCCGATGTATCGAGGACTAAGCTTGCCCTTCTTGCTGAATCTCATTACCCCTTTCATGGGCGATACCTTTAGAAGAATTTTCTCACAAGCCTGAAATGTTATATCCCTTACCTTGCAGGCTGCAAACTTTTACTATCAACTCTAGGCTGCTATAAGCTTAGCTTGGATACTTCTCACCTTACCATGAGCATCCTTCATCAAATCAACCCCCAAAGGTTTCACTTCTCCAACCTCAAACCACCCTATGGGTGATCTACATCCCCTCCCATAAAGTGCCTCAAACGATCCCATGTCAATGCTAGAGTGGTAATTGTTATTATAGGAGAACTCACATAATGGTAGGAACTTATCCCAATGCTCTCTAAAGTCAATCACACATACCCTCAACATGTCCTCTAACACTTGAATAGTTCTCTCTGACTACCTGTCCGTATGTGGATGGAAAGTTGTGCTAAAAGTGAGTTGAGTGCCCAACTCCTCATGCAATTTTTCCCCAAAACTTGGATGGAACTGCATACCACGGTTTGAGATGATAGAAAGGGGCACTCCATGCAGCCTCACATTTCTTTCATATAAACCTTAGCCAATTGATGAGCATTATAGTCTACTCTGACTGGAATGAAATGGGCTGACTTAGTTAGTCTATCAACCACCATCCAAATGGAGTAAAACTTTCCCAAGGTCTTGGGAAGACCAACCACAAAATCCATAGCTATCCTTCCCCACTTCCATTCCGGAATTGGCATTCCCTGAAGCAAACCTGCAGAACTTTGGTGCTCATACTTTACCTGCTGACAGTTTTGGCACTTAGCCACAAACTTAGCTATGTCTTTCTTCATGCTAGGCCACCAATAAAGTCGTTTCAAATCACTGTACATCTTAGTCACACCTGGCTGAAGGGAATACCGCGAACCATGGGATTCTCTCAACATCTTCTGAATCAAGTCATCCACTTGGGGAACACAAAGTCTTCCCTTAAAATTGATCACACACACCCCTCCCCCCTCACATCAAGAACCGTATCTTATGCCTTACCAGACACTCTTTCTGAGCTCATTCAAACTCTCATCCTCAAACTGCTTGGCCTTGATCTCTTTAATGAATGTGGGCCTAATCTCAATGCTATCTAACACCCGACCTTTCTTTGAGATGCCCAATTGCATGAACTTAGACTCCAAGGACTGAATCTCCTTGGCCAAGGGTCGCTTGGACACACCCAAGCAAGCTAAACTACCCATACTTACCATCTTCCGACTTAGTGCGTCTGCCACCACATTAGCCTTACCCGAATGATACCGGATGGTAACATCATAATCCTTGAGTAACTCCATCCACCTTATCTTTCTCAAATTTAGATCCCTTTGAGTGAATACATGTTGTAGACTACGATGATTAGTAAACACCTCACACTTGACACCATAAAGGTAATGCCGCCAGATCTTGAGAGTAAACATTACCGCTACCAACTCCAAATCATGTATCGGGTAATTTCTCTCATGCACCTTCAATTGCCGCGATGCATAAGCTATGACATTTCTTTCTTGCATCAACACAACACCCAAGCCCAAATATGAGGCATCACAATAAATAATGAAAGCTTTACCTTCCACCGGCAGGGTTAGAATAGGTTTGTGGTCAAAAGAGTCTTGAGTTTCTGAAAGCTCTCTTCACATTTGTCAGTCTACTCAAAAGGTACCTCCTTTTTAGTCAGCCTTGTCAAATGAGTGGCGATAGAAGAAAAAATCTTTACAAACCGATGATTGTAGCTGGCGATCCCCACAAAACTCATAACTTCAGTCACACAGCTAGGCCGGACCCAATTCTTGACTGGTTCAATATATTAGGGATCTACCATTACCCCTTCATTTGAAAGCACATGCCTCAAAAAGGAAACTGAAGTCAACTAGAACTCACACATGGAAAATTTGACATACAACTCATGTTTTCCAAGAGCACCCTAAACAATACGGAGATGGTCGGTATGCTCTTCCTTACTCTTCGAATAAACCAAAATGTCATCAATAAATACGATAACAAAAGAATCTAGGAATGATTTAAACACACCATTCATCAAGCTCATTAAGGTTGTAGGCGCATTAGTCAACCCAAACAACATCACTAAAAACTAATAGTGCCCATAGCGGGTTCTGAATGCCGTTTTGGGTACATCCTCAGGCCTAATCTTTAACTGATGGTAAAAAGACCTTAGATCAATCTTAGAGAAAATTGATGCATCCTGCAACTGGTCAAAAATATCATCTATCCAACGCAACGAATACTTATTTCAAAAGGTGACCCTATTTAACTGTTGGTAGTCTATGCACATGCTCATACTACCATCCTTCTTCTTAACAAACAATACAGAAGCACCCCACAGGGAGGCACTAGAACGGATGAAACCTTTATCAAGATGCTCCTGGATTTGAGCTTTAAGCTCTCTTAATTTTGTTGGAGCCATGCGATAAGGAGGAATGGAGATGGGGTGAGTGCCCAGTTCCAAGTCAATGCAGAAATTTATATCCCTATCCGGAGGCATACCAGGCAAATCAGTAGGAAACAGTTCCTTGAATTTAGACACCACAGAAATAGACTCAATAAAGAAACTCAGCCTTAACATCCCAAATATGAGTCAAATATGCCAAACACCTCTGCCCCACCAATTTCCTAGCCCGAATGAAAGATATGACCTTAGTTGGCTTAGGCTTGTACACCCTTTCCCACTCTAACTTTTCCCTACCCGGGATCTCTAGAGTCACTGACTTAGCATTACAAATAAGCACAACATAATAAGAGGACAACCAAGTCATGCCTAAGATTATATCAAAGTCAGTCATATCCAGAATAACCATATCAGCCCAACTCTGAAAACCATAAACGAGATAGGACAAGTATGATAGACATGGGTGACTATGACAGACTCTCCAACTGGGGTAGAAAGATGGATGAGGCATCAAGTACATGACAACTGCATCAAATCCCAAGGCAAACTTAACTGACACATATGAATAAGTAGAGCCCGAATCAAAGAAGACGGTAGCCATCCGGTCACAGACCAGAATAGTACATGTGATCAATGCATCAGATGCCTCAGCCTCGGTCATTCCCAGAAAGGCATAACATTGAGCCCAGTCATCTTGACGGGCGACCTCATTGCCTGGCTGCACTGCTCCTCTACTTGCATTACCATTTCCCCAGCCCTCAAGTCCTCGCTAATTTCCTCCTCGCCCACCTTGTGGACGCCCTCTACCATTACTACAGATGCCCGCAGGCACCACTGCTCACATCTGCTACTGCACAAGGTCAGACAAGCGTGGATGGGGACAATCTCTCCTCATATGCCCAGGTTCTCCAAAATTGTAAGAACTACGGTAAAAATACAGCTTGCTGCCAGATGTATGTGTGCCTCCTTGACCATCCTAAATAAGATTTTGTTGTGGGGTTCCCGAGTAAACAACTGTAAAAGTGGGCATAGCTGACTAAATTTGAGAGGCTGCAAGTGTCGGCCTACATAAACCTCTAGAGTAGGAACCATGAAAGTTACCTGTGCTCTTGTCTTCTTAGCCAAAGCCTTGGCCTGCCCATCACGTCTAACTCTTTCCACTTTCTTCAGAAATTCTATCACCTCATTAAAACTTTTACTTGCAGAGGTCATGTGACCAGACAATACCTGTAACTCGGGGTTCAATCCTTTGACGAATAGACGAATCCTCTCCTCCTCTGTAGTCACTAACTATTTAGCATATCTGGACAACGCATGGAACTTCACCTCATAGGCAGCTACAGTCATACCACCCTACTCCAAATCCATATACGCATCCTTCTTGTGATCCCTTAAAGTTTGGGGCACATACTTCTTCAGGAACAGAGCATGGAACTGCGTCCAAGTGAGTGAGGGCAAGACTGGCAATCTGCATTCCACATAAGCTCTCTACCACTGCTTAGCCTCACCTTGAAACTTAAAGGTCACGAATTCTACTCCATGCGGGTGTACAATGCCCAACTTGTGAAGCCTCTCATAGCAATCCAAAATGAACTCATAAGCATCCTCACTCTCAGAACCATGGAACATAGGTGGCTTCCATTTCAAAAACTTAGTCAATATTTCATGCTCAATACCAGTCATCATAGGACCCAATAAGGGACGGAAGAAGGCATCAGTGCCTAATATTCCATCCACCCTGGGAACAATAGTAGTAACGGGGCGGTAATCGGAGGTTGAGCAGCTTGCACTGTGGGAAGGACCCTAGGGCATACCAATGCCTTCAGAAAGGTCATGATTTGTTGAGCTAACACTGGGTCTAAGGGAGGAATGCCGGTATTCCCATCATGTGCATCCTCATCTGGTTTAACATCCTCCTCGTCTTCGATCTCCACATTCTCTTCAACCCGTTCTTGAGGTGCAGGAGGGGCCTCTTCCCTAGGAAGATTCTCAGCTGGGGCTCCACCCTTGGCGGGTGCCACTCTTCCTCGACCTCTGCCCCTTGTTCTACCACGGCCTCGACCGCAGCCTGTTGCTGCGGGTTCCTCCACTGGCTCATTGATGGGGGGCTACGGGCCTGATGCCGTTGTATCGCATATTAACCATCTGCAAACAAATGAATGAAGAGAATTAGATACCAATTTGGATCACCAGATACAAATTGGAATCAAGTCATAGCACGAAAGAAGAAGAAGACAAAGACTCTACTAGACTCGTTTTGGTATAATGAGATCAACGAATCTAGGGTTCTGATACCAACTTTGTCACGACCCAAACCGCTGTGATTAGCACCCACACTAACCCTCTAGTGGGAGAACATTACTACAACTCAACTAAGCAATTTAAAGAAAAATAAGCATTTAAAGATACGAAAGCAAGTTTAAATGACTAAATAATATACGGTGTTCCCATAAACTCCGAAGGTCTAACAAAAGAACTATTAAGGATATTCAACCCCTAGAACTGAAAGTCATTGTACCGAAACTTTGTTTAACCAACAAGTCTAAGGAAAAGGGGGTGCAACCCCGAAAACTAAACATAACAGCCTAAGTAGATAGTCTGAGTCCAAAAAGAAGGGACTAAACAAAAAAAGGATCCATGGCAGCCTAAAAGAACTAACACACCCTCGAATCTGGTCGCGATCAATAATCTCCTAACTGAGGTATGTTAGTAGTCTCTTGAAGATGCCCTGTACTCAATAGAGAAAAAGCAAGTGCAGTATGAGTACAGAAACCATGGTTTACTGGTAGGATCACGTGGCTACTCCCGTAAGCACAATATATACAAGCAATTACAACACAATAAGCACACATATATAAAACACATAGTTCAGTTATCATTTTAGGAACAACATACAATTTCCCAATATCAATGATAGGTAAACATGAATATAATAATCACAAGTGGTCCTCTCATGGAACTCACGCCCAAATTGTTAGTGTGTCGAAATGTGACACCTGATCTAATATACATGTATCGGAACGTTACACCTGATTCAATATATGTGTCAGAACGTGACACCTGATCCAATATATGTATTTGAACGTGACACCTGATCCGGTCAGCACAACCACAGTTGTAATCACAACCATAATGAACATTACTCACAGTCATACAATCAAGTAATAGGTTCATGGCATGTATACTGCACACAAAATCATTTCATTAGATTTGATTTACATTTCCCTATTCACATACATGCACGCATACAACAAAGCAATTATCTGGCATATATCACACAACAAGAATTCAAACAATCACCTACCTCAAAACCAAGCATGAATACTCCTAAGACACTTGAATCTTCTCTTTCCAAAGTCTTTTAGCTTGTTCTTGGTCTATAAACAAGTAATTAACGCAAGGATCAATAAACAAGGTCTAATTTACCCGGATTATAATAAACTTATTAATCCAAGACCAAACCCATGATCCTAATGTTCAACTAGGGCATGTCCCACCATCAACTTTAGGCCAAAACCCTCCCCCAATGATAATTACCCAAGATTCTAAGTTTTAGGAATCGAAATACAGATTACGGGAGTAATTAACTTACCTTTAGCGCTAGAAATTGTGGAAAATTGTCAAGAATCTCCTTGGCTCATCCCTTAGTTCTTAAGAATGACGTTTTGTAGAAAATAACAAAATTGGGGTTTTTCCCTGACTTAACTCGCGACTGGCCCACAAGGCGTACCCCATCCTGCCATAGCGGTCCCACCCTAGCGGGATTAATCCCGCCCAGTAGTTTGCACGGAGATAGAAGCTCAGAATTTGAGTCCCAAGCTCCCATTTCTTAATACACCTTCAAACCAGGACGTTCTAAAACTACCCTTTCACGCCAAGATTAGTTTTAGGAGTTCTACTTGCCTGAATTCGATTCTGTAAAGCCGTACAGGCTCCTTAACGTCTTGGCTATCCACTCATGTGATAAAATTCATAATTAGATCTCTCATTCTTCACCATATTTCTCTAAACCTCACCTGAATCAGATTTCATCAAAGTTTGGCCTAGGCAAGAAATTTCCAAGTTACTACTCCGAAGTTTTCTAGCCAGAATTCCTTCCCCATTGGCTTTTCCATAAAGATGGGAACCGGTAGTTACACATATAGATGAGACCAAAAGAAGATTTTATGCAAAGATGTTATGAGATCGAAAGAACATTAGTGACATTGAAGATAACTCAGCCTATTCATGAATTTTCATCACTACAGAGCAACAGAATTACCCCTATGTGACATTGATTTCCGATCCCCACACCCCCTAAATTGCTTGTTACTTCTTGAATTTTCTGAAATTTTAGTTTAATTGTGACAACTGATAACCAAATTCTTTTATTAAATTGGTGGAATCATCCACCCACTTGTTTTTACTACTATCAATAAATGAATTTACAATTCAAATTTCTAGATAGAATCTTCTACGATATACCATTCTCTATGGGATTCGACCCGACTCTTAGTTGGGTATTTTTTATTGAAGACGACAGATGTCTCTTTTTTAATTAATTTTGAAAAGTACATTTGAACGTTATCAGGACTAAAAAATAAAAATAATACTCCCTCCGTCCCATTTTATATGAGGTACTTTGACTCGGCACGGAGTTTAAGAAAGAAGGGAAGACTTTTAAAACTTGTGGTCCAAAATGAATGATAGAAATTTGTGTGGCTATAAATCATTTCATTAAGGGTAAAATAGACATTTTATAGTTGAAAAGTTACTTAATATAGAAATGTGTCATTCTTTTTGGGACTGACTAAAAAGGAAAG
>JAJONQ010025782.1:0-47334 GCA_036250385.1 Solanum microdontum | reverse complement strand
TGCCCTTAAATTTCCGGACGGATTTCCCTTCCAACTGCCCAACTTCTAAAGGGCATAACTCCCTCATACGAACTCGGAATCGAGCAAACTCGGTGGCGTTGGAAAGATCGTTCCACAAGCTTCACAACCATAACTAGAAATACTCCTAAATCATCCTGAGCTAGGAGTTATGACTGTTCAAAGTTGGCCAAAAACTCACTTTCTCCCATACTTGGCCAATTTTTTTTCCAGATTCTAATTTTTTTTTTTAAAATGACTACTTTCCAAATTTCAAGCTTCTTCAAAGCCACTTCAAATTGTCGGATGTTACAGAAAGGTTTACTCACATGTTAATGTAGATTCTAAGGTTGAAAGTACATTCTCACTTTATTGAATCTATGAGCTATTTTATGGGTTGTATTGAATGAAGGTCAAAGTATTCCTTCACACATGTAAATGAAATTCAAGACTAAGTACATATAATTTTAAAAATAATGCTTAGCACTGAGTGGATATGGTCAATGAAGTAGAGGCCATCCCGTCAATACAGTAGACTAGGTCATCTAAATTATTCTTATGAGATGGAAGCTCCTCCACCAATACAATAGGTTGGGTTTCTAGAATCAATCTCCCTAACCCATAACTATGTGCCAACATAGGTCTTTAGCTAGTGGATCCACCTAAAAGCTAATACATTTAGTTTTACCATAGGCAAGTAGAACACCTTCTTTCGGAGTGGGGTTACATGACACCGGATTCCATGTCGCTCACATGATCTATGTCAGTTATGGCTAATCTTCCCTATGTGAAAACATATTGAATATGATATGAACTATACTTATGACTTCTTGGTGAGTTTATTTTGTAGGAGTGGGGGTATGGGACTTCACTCTTACGTTGCATAAGTGGACTTAGTAAGGAGTATGGGATGGTTTTCTTTATGCTATGAGGAGACATGAATGTATGCATGTATGTTGAATGGGTAGTTGCTATAAATGACTTTCCCTATGTTCAAGTAATGTACATGACTATTTCCTTATTTATGACTATTGATTATGATGAGGTCTAAAGGTGATATGTATGGCTAAGGTAGCTTCAAAGGAGTACTTGGTATGGTTGGTATATGGGATGCCAACTATACATTGCACAAGTGTTTCTAAGGTAATGGCTTCACTATGTTATGCGTATAAATGTAGTTATGGCTTGTCTTCTACATTGGAAGTGCATGTTGTTTTCCAAACTTGACAAATGCATACTTTTTAACTAAAGTGTCCTTTTTATCATATTTCAAGGATTTTTATGCATTCTTCCGTACTTAGTACTTTATGTGCTAACCCATTTCTTCTACATCTACTATGAGTGTAGGTTCCGATTGTTGAGACATACTTCTACTTCCTTCAAGAGAAGCTTGGGTTTACTATTCCCTAGGCTTGATTAGGCCTCAAGTTCGAGGACAAGATGTTATAGTTTCTATTTGTACTTTCTATATTCAAAACTATTGATGTAAAGGGCTATGTCCCTAAGTTTGCATTCCTTTGTTTTAGATGGTGATTGAGACAAGGTCTAGACTCATATGATTTTCTTTTATAAAAAAGATGTTGGACTTCGACTGTAGATGTTTTAGATTTTCCGCATAATTCTTATGGCTTTATGTGTATGGTTATGCTAGGGCTTGTATGCGACTCTTTCGGGGTCAAGTACGCCATGTTACATCTAAGGGGTACCCCTGGGTGGTGACATGACTCGAAGACATGAAACAATCTACAAGGAACTCTTGGTCTCAAGCTTGAATAAGAATAGAAGGTAAGAGATAAGGATATTGAAACTCTCAACAACCTTACTATTCAACATAACATCTCCCCCCTTAGGAGTAAACCCAACTAAGACTTAACATGAAAATAGCATAGCGACCTCAATAAAACAGTCACAACTATAAGGAAGTATCAACATACCTGTGCCTTCATCCGGATGACCTCCTTTGCCCTCTTTAGCTTGTAGTACATAGAAATGATTTTTCTTGGGAGCATCAAGATTTGGGCTATTAGGAGAAGCTTGTTTGGCCTCCCTTCCTTTGGTCGTAAGAGTAGGACAATTTCTCACTTGGTGATCATTCTTCCCACAACCATATTAGCTATTAGTATTAGTTAGGCATTTCCCATAATGCCGTTTTCCAAGAATGGTGCAAGTAGGTATAGGAAATGAAGACCCACCACCTTTCTCTCGGTTAACCCTAGGAGTGCTTGAAAAATCTTGGTTTGGATCTCTCTTTTTGAACCTTGGTTGACCTTGCTCATCAGACCTAGACCTTTTCAATTCCCTATTCTTCCTCTTAAGTTTGGACTCCTCAATAGATTTAGCATATACCATGAGCCTAGAAATGTTCATATCATCATGGAGCATTGTTGTATGGCACTCTTCCTCAACATGGTTGGATATACCTGTAACAAATCGATGCATCTCATCCTTAGGGTTTGACACCAAAGATGGGGCCTACTTAGACAATTGGGTAAATTTCAAGGAGTACTCTTGAACATTCATGTGATCTTGCCTAAGATTGATAAACTCCTCCATCTTAACCTCCCTCTTCTCACGGGGAAAGAACCTACCAAGGAATTCTTCCTTAAAAAATTCCGAATCTATAGGCCTCGATACTACCGGCCTATTACTCTTCCATTGAGAGAACCAAAATTGGGCAAGGTCCTTCAATTGAGAAGCAACTAGTTCCGCTTTTTCTATATAAGTCACCCCTATAGCATTGACTACCTTATACACCTCATTTAAAACCTCTTGGGGGTCCTCTCCCACCTTGGAACCAAGAAATACCGAAGGATTCATCCTCACAAAGTCTCTCAACCAAGAAGCCATAGTGCTCATAATAGGGTTTACTTGAGTCTCAACACCCCTAGTAGCTTGAGCCGTCGTGGCCTGGGCGTGAGTATTTATGGCTTGAGCAATCATAAAAAGTGCCGATCTAACATCTTCATTTGTCATGGTTGGATCATCAACCGGAACTTAATTTCCTTGAGGAACTTGCTCAACTTGAGGACCTTGGGGAGGAACTCCCTCATTCACGATTTCCTCAACCACTCTTTTTCCGTTCGCCCTTGTATTCATATCTTATAAAAACAAGAGAAGGGTTAGGAAAAGGAATCGTATAGAGTTATGAGTATGAAAGAAGTGTAGCTTCCTAACGTCCTATAGCCTCTCGTTCATAAATGTGTCGTGACTCACACCCATGAACCAGACTCTACTAGACGTGGCTTGTGAGACATCAATCCTAAAAACCATTCCAAAATCTTATTTTCTGAAACCATGTTTGTCACGACCCAATCCTATACCCCGGAAGCGACACAACGTACAAGACTCTGAAAAGCCTCATAACATTCATAACATTCGATATATAGAAATAGTGCAGAATTTAAAAAGGTTTTCTTTAAATCCAAACAATAAAAAACTGTATTTAAAACAGCGGAAGTCTACTAGTCTCACATGGCCATCTAAATATGTCTTGAAAGAAACGTAGGGTTACGACCCTTTACAATAGAAAGTCTAAACAGTTTATTACATGGAAGAAAGGAACATCAACAAAATATGTGTCCTCGAATGTATGAGGACATACCAATAGCCTTGGAAGAACACAATCCAAACCCTTGAACTAGACGGATAGCAACTCACTTGCTGGAACCTACACTTGTAGTAAAATAAGAGAAATATGGGTTAGCACACAAAAATGTACTATGTATGATGACCATGCAAAAATCATGCTTTAAAGGGACATTTTGGTTGCAAACCGTGCATTATGCCAATTTTTAGAAACATCATGTATAATAGTATGAGAGGCATAAAATACAAGTATAATCATCATACAAGTCATAATCATCACTTTTGAACATTCACCTTAAGTAACCCTAAGTTATCCTTGTGCAATGTAAGAATAGCATCCCATACTACTATACCCACTAGGTATCACTTTGATGCCACATTAGATGAACTTACCATTTCATACCTATCTTCAATCAATACTCATGAATAAGGAGCACATACATTTCATAAGTCATGACAAGGGAAAGTAACTCATAATACAACCCAAGTATAGTATGCATCATCGCATTAAGCATTTAAGTCAACATTCTTCATTAGCTTAATTAAGAGCACTTTTATTCATTAGTCATTAAGACATTAGAGAACTCACTATAGCCCTCTCAAAGCCTTCTCGTGCAATGCATGGATGACAACCCATACTACCACCCACACTTCATAGAACTTCTCAAGACACCATAACACACATCTCACATGATAGGAATAAGCGTTTAACTGACATAGACCACGAGAGCAAAATCATGGAATCTGATGTACTATCCCACCTCGTAAATATTGGTCTACTTGCCTAAGGTAGAACTGGTAACATTTTAGCTTAAGTGGATTTCACTAGCTAATATCCTATATGGGCAGATAGTTATGGGATAGGAAGATGTTGATTGGACCCCTAACCTAACATTGGGAGAGTTTCCATCTTACCATATCCACTCGGTGCTGAGCCTTCATTCCCATAGAGTATTTCATTTTCATTAACATTATTGTACTTGAGAGGGCCACCAACATTAGGCCTACCGACCCAAAGTACATTACATAAGAAAGGGCCACCACCATTAGGTCTACCGATTCAAGGTTTATTACATGCATAGCTCATTGAATCCCAAAGAAGGGCCACCCATATTTGGTCCACCGATACAAGGTTCATCATTTCATACCTGAAATGGCCACCAACATTGGGTCTACCGATTCAAGGCTTATCATCACATTAGTTTCTAGACTCATCATGAATGACCACCAACACTTGGTCTACTGGTTCAAGATATAGCCTAGAATACTTCATCATTCATTTATGAAAGCAATGCCATTGGCCTATCGATTGATATTCATCAAGTCAAGACACATTCATTAGTCATTAATGAATGGAATGCCATAAGCCTATCGATTCATATTCATTAAGTCAAGACACATTCCTTATACAAGAAGAACATGCCTAAGCCTACCAATTCAAGATATAGCATTCAAGGTCACATTCATCAATACAAGAAAAGGATGCCTTAAGCCTACTAATTCAAGATACATCAATCCACATTACTTTCATTCATACATTACTAAAGAACCCTTCAAAGCCCATCATCAACATTAATAAGTGTCAAATTAAGAAATAGCCTTTCAATAATAACACAATTACATTCAAGACATGATCACATTACCTTCACTAGATTGACATTCATATACAAGACATCATGATAATACTTCAATTTTTCATAATTTGACCTTCAACGCCATGAATAATAAATCACCAACACACCAATAATTCATAACAATTTAGGCATGGATAATGATATAATTCAATAACCTAAAGCAATTTAGACAAACTCTATTCACATGCTTTCATAATCAACAAACCCACTACATAAAGGCACAATTTAGGAATTGAGGAAATTCATGGGTTCTTAGAGTATTTTCATCATAAATCATCAATTAATACATAAACTATCATTAAACAACAATTGAAAATGTTTGAAGAAGGAACCCATGAGTCAGAGTAAAAGCCTAGGTTTTTGAGAAACTTGGAAACTTTGAAATTTACTTTTGAATGGACTCTAAGGGTGAAAGCTACCCCTAGATGAACGATCAACATACCTTAAATGGAGTTTTCCTCGAAATTTGGGAAGAAACACCTTGGTTATTCAAGCCCTAGCCTCCACTCCTTCTTCTTCTTTAATGGAGGTTTGTAGAGAGAGAAATATTATGAGGGATTAACTATTTCAGGTTTTCTTAAAAAGTGACTTAATTGAAGGAATTTCAAGTCTAAAAAGGTTATATACCTTCTAGAAAAGGAATAAAATAATAGGGACTCAACTTTGGAAAAGAACTAAGGACCCACAAATTTTAACTTAAAATCTACCGCCCTTCACGACATACCTAGCCCTTTGCACCCCTTGGCTTGCCAAGGGCACTAGGCGACACGCCTAATGGACCCTTGGCCCGCCAAGTTTTCCAGTAGACTCCCAAAAAGGGTAGCTCACTTAGGCGATGTAGGGGACAGTTGGGCCATTCGCCAACCAGTTAGGCGAGCCCTGACCTAGTTCGCCTAAATTTCCAGCAACTAGGTCATGAAGACAGCCCACTAGGTGACTCCAAGGGCACAAGGGCGACTCACCAAGCCCTTTGGGCGATCAAGCAGCCCTATCGCCAAAAGGTCTTAAGAATAACTAGTTCCCTTTCACTCCACCTTGCTAGCTTAGGTCCTTGCTTGAACCCTAGGCTTCTGCCTTACTCATTTAAGTTCTAAAACAGCCTAGACATCACTTAAAGTTACACTTACCCTTACTAACTAAGACTCTACTTCGCATACTAATTTTCCGGGTCATTACATCGAGAGACCTCACAAAAGCCCTTCGCATATCACAACATAAGATAATAGAAATGAGCAGAAATTTAAAACATTTGTCATAACATCAAAGTTTTCTATTACACTTGTCTCAAACCATCTAAAAGATGAATACCTTTGGGACACAACCCATACAATAATTTTCAACATAAATAGAAAGACATAAGGATATGGTAATCAAGCCCTCGAATGCTATGTGAACTCACCAAAACTTCTCTTCTTGCTATACTATGAACCTAGCGACGTGGATGGAAGTCAATATCGCTAGACCCTACACTTGATAAGAATGTAGGATAAAGTATACGTTAGTTCAAGACAATCCTATTAACAAAGGCTACAAGTTATACCTCATTACATAAACATAATCGTAAGCAATTCACATCTATATGCTTTAACCATAAGAAATCGATTCATACTTCATCATATTACCCCCACTCTCAAGCACTAATAATCATGATTGTGGGAGCACCTCCACGTCAAGGACTGGTTCCTCGATGAAATCTGCGAAAATAAATCTCAAGTTTGACTTGTTTAAATGGTCCAACTAAGTGAGGGGTGGTTTGGATACTTTGGGGAATTATTATAAATGGTTATTCTACCTATTTTAAGGTATTTTAAGTTGGTTAAAACCCCAAAACCTGAATTAGACCTCATTCTTCAAATTGACCCATCCATCTCAAAATAGATTCTCTCAAAAACTCCATTGAAGACCTTGATGAAGCTCAAGCTAGAAGATGGGTTTTCAACTGATTTCTTCTTCAATTTAATGGTTATTCAATAATTAAGGTATGGTAAATCTTGATTATTGAATAACCTCTCATTCAAGGAGTTCTATCAATGATTTTCAAAAGTGATTCAAAGACCAAAATTCCCAATTTTCAATCTAAACATGGGTCCCTTGTCAAACCATTTTGTAAATCATTATATTGATGAATTAATATGTAATTAAGGTTTTTAAGATAATATTCAAAGCAATTCTTCAAGAACCCATGATCTCCGAATTCTCAAAAATTGGCCTATGATGTGGGTCTTTGTGAATATGATCTCTATTGGTGAAATTATGTTTAGATTAGATTTTATTGATGTTTACTACGATTATCTATACTTATTCATGTTGAATTGTTTGTATATTGATGAGTTGAGAATTATGGCGTTATGGGCAAAGTTATGGGTTGATCCCTTTGTTTATAGAATTGTACTTATATTATGTTTATGTTATTGAATTACATTGTTGATTCCTATTGCTATCTATGTCAATTGATTATGAATTGTTGAGGATTGATCCATGGTTATCATGGCTTGGAGAATTGGTAAGTTGACCTAACTTATATAGTCTATAGTATGAGAATTGATGTTGTGTGGTTTGGTCCACTTATGGTGGTGGTGTTTACTTATTGTCTATCTCTGCATGTTGATATCATGGCCTTAAGTGTAATAGATGTGAAGTGAATTGATGATTATGATGCATATGTTTATGAAATTGTGCTATGAAGGGTATGTATGAAATCCTCAATGCTAGCATGATGTTTAAAGTGTGTTGATGATGAGGAGTCCCTATTCAATGTTGAATGTGTGGGTGTATGGTCTAGAATCCCTAGAGGGCTTTATATGTCAATCGCTTATGATTTAGGGACATTGTGAATGTGTGGTGATCCCTTGAGAGAAAGTGCACTCATTATCAATGTTTGTTGCTACTATGTTACTATGAGGACAAATATGCACACACACTGTACATGTATAGCTATGAATATGACATGTTATGGTGTCTATTGAAAGGTTAACTCTTATATGCACCCTTACATCTTATTATGCATGCAAAGTGTATGATTAGCAAGGTATGTATATGTGTTGCATAAATGTGTTTATGTGAATGGTTTCTCACATATCTACACACAAACACATGAATGAATTAATAAGGTTATGATAATCTAGTGAAAGTGAGTCTCTTGAAAGGTTACCTCAATTGTACTCTAAACTAGACTATGTTATGAATATGGTATGACTATGTGAAAGGTCATTCTCACACAATGTAGGTTCTAAGATGAAATGTCATTCTCATCTTAGAAATATTTGAGCTATATGATATGAGGGATTAAGTCCCTAAAGCCTATTTTATGAACTAATGTTAAATAAAGGCTTAAAATGTTTAAAAAGAGAGTTGGATCTTAGCACCGAGTGAATATGAAAAATGAGAGGGAGGGATTCACGTTTAGCAAGTCCGGCTTCCCACAAGAGAACCTTCACGTTTAGCAAGTCCGGGTTCCCAACATAGATGTTCTCTCATGAGATGGAAACCTCCACGCCTAGTAACTCAACGTTTCTAGTAACAATCTCCTTGTTCCATTCCTACATGCCCCAATAGGTCTTAACTTAGTGGATCCACTAAATAGCTATTATGTATGTAGGTCCTACCTTGGCAAGTTGTACCATCTCTTTTCGGTGTGGTAGTAGAACACCGGATTCCATGTAGCTCACATGGTCTATGTCGGTTATGGCAATGTCTCCCGTAAGTTAAAAAATTAACTAAGATAAGAATATGAACTATAGTCATGATTTCTTGAAGAGTTCCTTAATGTAGGTAGGACTATGGACCATACTTATGCTTTGCACAAATAGACTCTAAGGGAGGTTGTGAATAGGCTCTTTATGTAATGAAGACTAAGGTCTATGTATGTTAATATGAAAGTATGTTAAGGTTGACTTTACTTATGTCAAGACATGAAGTATGATTATGCATGTGAATTACACTTATGAATTCTTAATGGGTTTGCTTAGTATATTGGACTCCATGTGTACATTGCACATGTGAGCCTGTGAAGGGGTTGTGAGGGTGGTTTACCTATGATATGAACTAAATGGGTTATGACTAATGATGTAGTAAAGGAATGAGTCCTTATATAATGTTATGAAGTATGTTGGTCTTATGTCTAATGTTAAATGAAGATGTTATAACTCATTGAAATGATGTGCCTAGTCTATGGTGGCATCCTAGGAACACTTGGTGTGAGTAGTATTATGGGATGCTACTTACACATTGCACTTGTTAGACTTGGGGGTTGTCTTAGGTGATGGTTCCTATGTGAAGACTATGTCTTATGGTGTGCTTATGACTCTATGAATATATGTCGTCAGATTGATGAAGGCTATATGTAAGTTCACCTTTGGTAACCTTACGGTGATACATTGCACCAAATATTCCCTAAGGGTTGCTTGAGGAAAGTAGTTAAGATAAAGAGAAAGGTAATGTATTGTATGCATTGAATGTGCCTAAAATGTTATAAGTGGCTCTATGTGCTATTATAAATGGTTTCCATGTGTATGATGATGTATGTGGTTTATATTGTTCCTATTGTGCTAAATGTTCTTGAAGTTTCTCTAAAAAGGCAAGATGCATGGTTTCCAACTAAATGTCCCTTTTAAAAGCCTATTTTTGTATGGTTATCATACTTAATGCATTCTTGTACTAACACCATTCTTCTTTATCTTTTTACACCAAGTGTAGTTGGTGGTGGCTAAAGGGCCTTTCAAAGAACTGATGAGCTTGGCTTACTATTCCCAAGTTCGTGTGTGTGCTTAAAGATTCAAGGACCTTTATGTTAAAGAGTTTTCTTAAGTTCAATGTACTAGACAGTAGTTTCTTTTGTATTTTAAGGGTTGTGTCCCTCTTGTGTTGTAGTTGTGTTTTAAGATGGCTACCTTGAGACGTAGTACTTCGATTTTTTATTAAAGGTTTAAATGTGGTTACTTTTTAAGTCTTGTGTTATATTATGAAAAAGTTTTAAATTTTCCGCTATTTTTTATGATAAATGTTGTGATGAATGCTAAGGGTTTGTATAAGACCTCCGAGAGGTCGAATACTCCGGTAACAACTAGGGGGTGCTCTCAGGTCATTACAAACTTGGTATCATAGCATAAGGTTATGAAAATGGTCTTAGGATACAACGTCTCATGAGCCACGTCTAGTAGAGTCTTGTTCATCGGTGTGAGTCGCGACACATCTATGAGCGAGAGGCTATAAGACGATAGAAGTTTCACTTTCTTCATTACTCTTGTGTCGTGCCGTAGAGCTTAACTCCATATGATCTCTCTCTCTTGTTTTCCCTTGTCCGGTGGTCTTCTAGATGTGATTACTTGTAAGGGGTGATGTTGCAAGGATCGAGGGAAGAAAAGGTGAGTTTTAATGCTTATTATGATGTGGTGACAATATTAGTATATATGAAGGTAGATTTGGAAATCATATAGTGATGCCAATCATGGCTATGTGTGACCTATGAGGTTGGAAGCATTACATTGAAAATGTTGTATGGTGGTTTAGTTCTCGTATGATAAGAGCCTTATGGTAAGAATGAAATCCTTTTTAGGATGATAAGTGCTTTATGGTGATCGGTAATGATAGTAGAAAGTCATGGTGTAGATTTGAGGAGTTTTGAAGGAATGTGGTAACTACTGTGAGTTGAAACTTGCTTTTTTCTTATGAGTGATGCTTCATGGTTGTCCTTGTGTGAATTAGAGTTCTTGTGTAGGTTTGCCCTAAGAGCAGAAAAAGGGGCTTTGTTCCATGAGTTGGGATAGTGTTTTGCTCAAAGGTTAACTTGGAGAGTTGCATGTACCCCTTAGTTCATGAGAAGGACAAGAGAATAGATGTTGGCCAACTCTAAAGAGGATAGTTGTCTTGTAAGGTTGATCTTAACTATGGTCATTCAAAGAGGCTGTTTAGATAATACCTAGGCATGGTTGAGCAAAAAGTTACACCAAAGGTGATGATAAGGGTATGATGTGATAAAGAGTTGATTAAGCTCACCCCATGTGGGGGATAATGTGCCTAAATGGTAAGGTTTTGAGTGTCTTTATTATTTCTACATTGAACTTCCTTGAGTTCTCCATGTTGAGAACCACTTTGGGTGATAGATATGAAGCAGAGTGGTATAGAAACTCATTCTTTGTTTTAGATTCTTGAAATCCTCACCTAAGGGAGTATAGTGAAGATTTAGTGGAGAATGGTTCCTACCTTAGAGATGAAGGAGGTAAGGATTAAAGAAGTTTGCATAACTTGATCCCAAGAGGGGGACATTGTGGTTAATTGGTAAGTGATAGTTCTCTTGGTTACTTTAATGTGCTCTTAGATGGGCTTACCCTAAGTGGGGATGATGAGTGAGTAGTAAGGTTGTTCTTATCCTTATCTTTTCCTTCCATTCTTATTCAAGCTTGAGACCAAAGAGTTCCTAGTAGCTTGTTCATGTTTTGGAGTCTTGCATATTATTGTGAGTTGCATGATCTCCGTATGTTATGCATGACCTAGAAGACACTATGTTATGCATGTTTTGAAGGATTCTTATTAGATAAACATGGAATTTTAATAATAAAATTCATGTTTCTCATGTCAATATGCATCTTTATATGGTGAATGCACTCTAGACTTCATGAGTAAGAGAGTATGAGCATGCTTAGGTTAGACGTTGAGAATTTCTCCTTAAATGAATTGACCTTTGTGTAATGCTTGCTTAGGAGTTTTATGATGCCATGTGCGTATGTTGTGACTAGGAGAAGGTAGTCCCTCCTTGAACATAACTAAACATGGTAATGTCATGTATGTTTTTGATAGTATGTTGCTTAAATGATAAGACTATTAGATGATCTATAATCCTCATGTTAGGGTGCAACTAGTATGAATTGCTTAATTGCCTCATGAGTGGAAATGTTGATCATGTCTATGTGTTCATTTGAAAGCCATTGCATATTGTACCCTATGATGATATAAAAGGGATAAATATCATGTCATGATTTGGAGAAGGTAGTTCCTCCTATGAACATGAGAAAGGCCTATGTGGTTGATGCATTATGAGTCGGTGGATAAAGTTTCTACTTGCTTGTGTTGCATGAGTTGATTTGAAGTGCATGCTTAAATGATTTCTTATGATAAAGTTGCATATGTTCTTTAATGAGATAGTTGCATGTTGTGTTTCTTTGGTGTTTTAAATGAGAATGATGATTTGGAGAAGGAAGTTCCTCCAATGAAATGGGAAATAATAAAGTTGATGCATAAGGAGTTGGTAGATGTGTTGCTACTTTCTTGAATTACACAAACTTGTTTTGAGCCTTTTATGTGGAGTTGATGTTCCTCCTTGATGTGTGCTCTTATGTTGATGTTGTATGTTGTGTATTGTGAGCTGCTAGTTGGGTCATTGAGTCCTCGGAAGTGTTTTAAGTGTCATTCGAGGATGAATGTTCCTAAGTGGGGTATATTGTAACAACCCTCAAATTGAAGTAGGGTAAAGTAGAGCCTCACATGGGTTTTATGCATTAATAACTTGTTAAAAATAATGAAGAATAGCCTTTGTAGTCATCTTTAAAGAGGTTGGAAGTCAAACGTCAGGGGACGACCAAGAGTTCGAAAACTAGTGATTTACGTGTTGGTGTGTTCTAGTATGTTGTTCATGTTTTTATGTGTTTTTTGGAGTCTAAAATCAGGGGAGATGACCCTAGTGTCTTAATAAATGTTTTTAGGGTCAAAACGTTCGCGTACGACTCCCAAGGACCACCCTAAGGGTTCCCGAGGAGGACCCCAACCCTTGGCCAAACAAGCTGCCAAGGCAGCTTGAAAATGCTCACGGAGGGAGCATGTCCGCGTCACGGACTAGATCCACCATAGGCCAAATTTTGGTCTACGTCGCGGACATGTCGCGGACTCTACTATCTCAAAATTCAATATCCATAAACTTATGGGAACATCTACGCGTCGCGAACTGGTTCCCTAATGAAATCTACAAAAATAAAACTCAAGTTTGACCTGTTTAAACGGTCCAACCTTACTTGACCTGTTTAAACGGTCCAACTAAGTAAGGGGTGGTTTGGGTCCTTTGGGGAATTATTAGAATCGGTTATTCTACCTATTTTAGGGTATTTTATGTTGGTTAAAACCCCTAAACCTTGAATTAGACCCCATTCTTCAAATTGACCCTTCCCTCTCAAAATATATTCTCTCAAAAACTCCACTGAAGACCTTGATGAAGCTCAAGCTAGAAGATGGGTTTTCAACTGATTTCTTCTTGAATTTCATGGGTCTTCAATAATTAAGGTATGGTAACTCTTGATTCTTGAACAACCTCTCGTTCAAGGAGTTCTATGAAAGATTTTCAAAAGTGATTCAAAGACCAAAATTCCCAATTTTCAATCTAAACATGGGTCCCTTGTCAAACGATTTTCTAAATCATTCTATTGAAGAATTTATGTGGAATTAAGGTTTTTAAGATAATTTACAAAGGAATTCTTGAAGAACCCATGATCTGCAAATTCTAGAAAATTGGCCTATGATGTGGGTCTTTGTGAATATGATCTCTACTGGTGAAATTATGTTTAGATTAGATTGTATTAATGTTTCCTATGATTATTTATACTTATTCATGATGAATTGTTGGTATATTGATGAGTTGAGAATTATGGCCTTATGGGTAAAGTTATGTGTTGATCCCTTTGTTTATAAAATTGTAGTTAGATTATGTTTATTTTAATGAAATACATTGTTGATTCATATTGCTATCTATGTCAACTGATTATGAATTGTTGAGGATTGATCCATGGTGATCATGGCCTGGAGAATTGGTAAGTTGACCTAACTTATAGTCTATAGTATGAGAATTGATGTTGTGTGGTTTGGTCTACTTATGGTGGCGCTGTTTACTTCTTATCTATCTATGAATGTTGAGATCATGGCCTTGAAGGCAATAGATGTGAAGTGAATTGATGATTATGATGCATATGTTTATGAAATTGTGTTATGAAAGTTATGTATGAAATCCTAAATGCTAGCATGATGTTTAAAGTGTGTTGATGATGAGGACTACCTTTTCAATGTTGAACGTTCCCTTGTCTCCTATGATGAAGTGTGAGTGTGTGGTCTAGAATCCCTAGAGGGCTTTATATGTGAATTGCTCGTGATTTGGGGACATTGTGAATGTGTGTTGATCCTTTGAGGGGAAGTGCACTCAATATCAATGTTGTTGCTCTTATGTCACTATGAGGACCAATACACATACACACACTCTACATGTATAGCTATGAATATGATGTGTTACGGTGTCTATTGATAGGTTAACTTTTATATGCACCCTTACATCTTATTATGCATGCAAAGTGTTTGATTATCAAGGTATGAATATGTATTGCATAAAGGTTTTTATGTGAAAGGTTTTCTCACATATGTACACACACATGAATGAATGAATAAGGTTATGATAATCTAGTGAAAGTGAGTCTCATGAAAGGTTTCCTCGGTTGTACTCTAAACTAGACTATGTTATGAATATGGTATGACTATGTGAAAGGTCATTCTCACATAATGTAGGTTCTATGATGAAAAGTCATTCTCATTATAGAAACCTTTGCGCTATATGATATGAGGGATTAAGTGCCTAAATCCTATTTTATGAACTAATGTTAAATAAAGGCTTAAAGATGTTTAAAAAGGGAGTTCGAGCTTGGCACCAAGTGAACATGAAAAATGAGAGTGGGGGATTCACGTTTAGCAAGTCCGGCTTCCCACAAGAGAACCTTCACGTTTGGCATGTCCGGGTTCCTAACATAGATGTTGTCTCATCAGATGGAAACCTCCACTCCTAGTAAGTCAAGGTTTCTAGTAGCAATCTCATTGTTCCATAACTGCGTGCCCCCGTAGGTCTTAGCTTAGTGGATCCACTAGAGAGCTATTATATGTGTAGGTCCTACCTTGGCAAGTAGTACCCTCTCTTTTCGGTGTGGGAGTAGAACAGGGGATTCCATGTAGCTCACATGGTCTATGTCGGTTATGGCAATGTCTCTCGGAAGTTAAGAAATGAACTAAGATAAGAATATGAACTCTAGTCATGATTTCTTGAAGTGTTACTTAGTGTAGGTAGGACTATGGACCTTACTTATGCATTGCACAAGTGGACTCTAAGGGAGGTTATGATTAGGCTCTTTATGTAATCAAGATTATGGTCTATGTATGTTAATATGAAAGCATGTTAAGGTTGACTTTACTTATGTCAAGACATGAAGTATGTGTATGCATGTGAATTACACTTATGACTTCTTAATGGGTTTGCAAAGTATATGTGGGGGAATGGGACTCCATGTGTACATTGCACAAGTGAGCTTGTGAAGAGGTTGTGAGGGTGGTTTTCCTATGATATGAACTAAATGGGTTATGACTAATGATGTATTAAAGGAATGAGTCCATATATGATGTTATGAAGTATGTTGGTCTTATGTCTAATGTTAAATGAATATGTTATAACTTGTTGAATATGATGGGCGTAGTCTATGGTGGCTTCCTATGAACACTTGGTGTGAGTAGTATTTATGGGATACTACTTACACATTGCACTAGTGTGACTTCGGGGTTGTCTTAGGTGATGGTTCCTATGTGAAGATTATGTCTTATGGTGTGCTTATGACTCTATGAATATATGTGGTTGGATTGATGAAGGCAATATGTAAGTTCACCTTTGGTAACTTTACGGTGATACATTGCACCAAGTATTCCCTAAGGGTTGCTTGAGGAAGGGAGTTAAGATTAAGAGGAAGGTAATGTATTGTATGCATTGAATGTGCCTAAAATGTTATAAGTGGCTCTATGTGTTATTATGAATGGTTTCCTTGTATATGATGATGTATATGGTTTATATTGTTCCTATTGTGCTAAATGTTCTTGAAGTTTCTCTAAAAAGGCATGATGCATGGTTTCCAACTAAATGTCCCTTTTAAAAGCATGTTTTTGCATGGTTATCATTCTTAGTGCATTCTTGTACTAACACCATTCTTCTTCATCTTTTTATACCAATTGTAGGTGGTGGCGGCTAAAGGTCCTTTCCTAGAAGTGATGAGCTTGGCTTACTATTCCCAAGTTCGGGTGTGTCCTTAAAGATTCAAGGACCTTTATGTTAAAGAGTTTCCTTAAGTTCAATATACTAGATAGTAGTTTCTTTTGTATTGTAAGGGTTGTGTCCCTCTAGTGTTGTAGTCGTGTTTTAAGATGGCTACCTAGATAGTAGTTTCTTTTGTATTGTAAGGTTTAAATGACGTGTTTTAACATCCATGTCAGTGCTTTGTTTACACACAACAACTCACCATTTTTGTATTAAACACAAACTGATTATATAATCAAGGAACGGAAGTGTTAGCAACTAGTACTATCTGCTACATAGTAGCATACATTAGGATCAATTTTCTCTAGTTTTGGGTTTTACAGTTTTAAAGGGGTATATTTTTCTAGGGGTGAAATGAGTTTGAAACTCTGCCAATAAACTATCGAATGCTACCTCTATTTCATATTTTGGTTTTTGGATTTTGACGTGTGGCGGCCTCCACCATCAGGCTAGAAATTCTTACAGATTATCCTAGCCTTTGATCAATTTGATTTCCTTGGAATTTGCAGATCTCTAAAAAGTTCATTGGATCTTGAGACATTTGTCGTGGACAGATGCAATTACCAAACAAGAGTAGGTTCTCTTTGGACCTTATTTTTGTTACTTCATGTTATCAATATTAATTAACTATTACTGAAAGAAGAAGATAATGCATATGCATAAATTTATGATATCCAGTACAATAGGAAAGAAATCATAACACTAATTTAAAATTACTTTAGCGGTATATTTCATAGTTTGTATATACCAATTTGTTTGCCCGATCACACCTGAGTTAGATGTTGTTCACGTAAAACTTTATATTATTTGCTAAGAATTCGATATGTTCATTGAATCTAAAAGTTCTTTACCACTTCTTTCTATCCAAACACAACTTCTTTGCTTTTTACATTTTTATCAAAAAATCACAAAAAGCATTAATGGAAGATCATCAAGATTAAGACACATGAAAAAGGATTGGTGCCTTGACCAGTTAGTAATACTAATTAAACCTTTGGAAAAAGTGAGATGATGTTACAAAGTAATGTTTAATTTTAATATAAATATATGTCTCCTGATTCTTACTGTCCGCAATGGTATCTTTTCCTTTGGGGTAAAGCTCGACCCCTTTCATGTAGCCCATCAACTCAATATCGCAAAAGAACAACATACCTGGATTCTCTTCATCGACCACATCTTGATCAATTTCTAGTATTTCCTTACCATTTTTGTTCAAATGGAACCGCGTCCCTAGTGTCTTCGAATGATATGTATTTCCTATCCAATTCCAAAAAGAAGGTGCGCTCAAACACAACTCCATTTTGTACTTTATACATCAAAACCAACGCAATCATCCTACTAGAGAAGCAGAAAAATTAGGGTGCAATGAATTCATCTATAATTTTTCAAGTACAAATTGTTGATGTGTATTAATTAAATTCAAATAGGAAGAATAATTTTAACTTATTGATAATATTAATGACGAGATCTATTATAGCTTCTTCTATATCCTCAAAATCTAGAAGATGTAAAAACACATTTCTTTTTTTATTGATAAAAGAGTTACATTTGGAGGGATCGAAGTTGCACACTTTCCTTTTGTCAAGTGACTTTACACCTATACTAATCAAAAAAAATATTCATTCATATTGAAACAAACAACAAAATTACAAAAATAAATAAATTATAGTGTATATAAATTAAATAAATGGTTAAGAATATTTGAGCAAAAACCTTCTATGATTTTTTCAAAAAGCGACAAAGAGAGTGTTCTAAGGGTTTATGAAATATTGGCATACTAATAAAAACAACTCCTTCAACACACAAGGCCCATTAGGTTTATCATGATTGAGTTTAATAAACAATTGGCCTCGCAGATTTTCAAATTCAAACAAGAAGAAGCTACTGGGCGCTATTAAAATATATTTAACAAACATCAAGTATGTGTGCTTGCTATTGTATGATGATTGCGTTGGCTTTGATGCTTAATGTATGAACTATATATGTGTTTGATCGCACCTTCTTTTTGCAATTATCTAGGAAAGACATATCATTGGAAGACGTTAGGGACGTGGTTCCACCCTTGTATTGAAGTTCTAAGGAAATACTAGAAATGGATCCAAATAAGGTCGATTAATATAAACTAGGCTTGAGGTTCTTTTGGGATGTTGAGTCGATGTGCTCTATGAAAGGAATATAGATTTGTATGAACGGAAAAGAGCCCATCGTGAATAGTAAGAATTAGGAGACATATTTATCTTCTAATTCAATATTACGTTGTAACACAAATCGCAAAGAAGGTTGCGTATTTTGACAAACATGTTTCTTATATTACAACATCGTCAAGGTACTAGTCCTTTTTTGGTGGTGTCTTAATTTGGTGGGTGTCGACTTAATGCTTGATGGTGATTGTGGATTGTTGATAAAATGTTGAAAACCCAAAATTGTTATTGTGGATAAACTGCAGAGGTGATGAACATAAATATTCAATAAACATATCAATTCATAGCAACATCTGGCGTAATTTTATTTCTAAAATTAGTGTATTTTTTCATGCGAAACATGTTATTGAGACACGTAATTTTAACTGCCCATTTCTATAAGTGAAGACCATCAATATCATTTCTTATTTTTGACCAATATGTAAAAATAAGTCAGTACTACCCTTGGTAAAATATTTTCTCAAGCATGTAATCATTGTAGCAAAGTTCTACGTTGTTGTCAAATAAAAGATGAATGATGTTTCTAAGGATTCTATTAAAATGAAACAAAAGTTTCTTAGCTTTGGAAATATTAAAGTTATATTTTTATATCGTTTCTTAAAAATAGCATTTCAAATTACATGTTCAAAGGATTCTTTCTTTCGGCCTATGTAATTATGACAAACATAAGGAAACGAAGTTTTTCGTTATTCTTTGGGTTTTTGACTTTACTAATGTTTTTCAATTTTAGAATCATGTTTTGGGGATTTTAGGCTATTTATATAAAAAAATTTTTAGATATATGGCTTTTTGTGTTTACTTATTCATGACACACATTCTCTAAATTTAGTTTTGCATTAATTTGAAACGTTGACTTTTTGACTATGCTGGGATTTGTAACTTTGTTCAGAAATGATTAAGATGTGTTTTCTTTACTATATGTTAAATTCATTTTTTGCTTTTGAATATTATGTCCTACAAGGCTATAACCATCAATAAGTAACAAGTCATATTGTTTAGGGTGTGTTTGGTACGAAGGAAAATGTTTTCTAATATTCTCATGTTTGATTGGCTTAACTATTTTTTCAAATATTTACATTTCTCACGTCAAGATAGCACCTACTACATTCCTCTAGTAGGTAAGTCTAACTCTTTGCCCAGAACCATAAGCAATAAATAAGAAACAATAATCTATAAAAAATGGAAATTTCACGACCCAAAGTACACCCTAGACATGACATGGCGTATAAGGCCCGGAGTGTCCCTAAAAAATCCAATTCGGATACATACAAGATAATAGAAATAAACAGTTCAAAGGATAGAATTTTACATATCAAATGAGTTTGAAAAAAGAGGAAGTCTAACATAAGTCTCACATCCATCTAATACATCACAAGGAAAGTGATCGGTGCGTAACCAATACATCACATACAAAGTTTTAAACGAAATGACATAAAGCTATAAAGTGTCTCGGTCATCAGAACATGAGTGTGCGGGGTAGGAAAGTCGGATCCTACATTCATGAGATAATGTAGGTAAAAGTATGCAATTGTACATTGAATGTACTAAGTATGAGGTAGTATGCATTCACATGAATATAATTGTATAAATGGTGAAAAATATGTAGACATGATCAATATTTGGAACTTTTAAACATGAGGAAGTAAAACATAAAAATCATAGGATATAGCCAATGCATTTGAAATAAAGGACATAACAAAAGATTGAAGAAAACAAAATCATTTTGTGGTGTCTTAGGTTTAAGCGATAATAAAACCATGGTAGCTATATCATGGAATCTGGTATATCCCTCATATCGAAAGATGGGGAATCTACTTTCCAAGGTAGAATAAGTACATATCATCATTTTTTATAGTAGATCCACTAGTTATGTACTTTAAGACATTCTACGGGGGAACATAGTTTTAGACTACAGGTTGCTACTAGAAACTACCCTATTTGACCCTCCACCTCAAGCCCAATTGGTAATAAGTCTAAATCCAAGTCGAATAGATAAAAGTCAATTATCAATTTGACATATGAAAGGTAATTACCAATCCACATCTTTCAAGATCAAAACATTGAATAACTCCTTAAACATAATTAAATATGGATGTGAAAATATTTCACCAATGTGAATTCAGTTGTGAGAAATACCTTTCACAATTATGACTATCATAGTAAGTGAGAAATCCTTGCACAATAGCATCAATACTTTCCTTCAAAGCATCATCAATTCATTTTCAATAACTTCATAAAAACATGCATATCTTCATAAATTAATAATTCATAGGTTAATGGGTTCATCATAGGTTTATAATAGGAAATCATAATTTAGGAATGGGTCAACATAAGTTCAACTAAATATCATGTATTAACATTGATTCATGTGGAGCCTTTTTAAAGAACAATCAATCACAATGTAATAAAACCCATAATATTGGATTGAAACCCCAACTTGAACCAATTGAAATTGAAAGTAGAACTTGGAAACCTTGGGGACACCATGGAGGAAAGGACACCATGGGTGAATACACACATACCTTGATGTTGGATGCCCAAAAAAATGGAATGATTAGATCTCACCTATTGCAGACGTGCAATAGGTATGTTTTGTTCAATGTATCGCCAAAAAAAGAGGCATTTGTGAGCTTATAGTTACTGGGCTAGTGACTCAGCTGAAAGTGTGGATGGATTACCTGAAATTAAAGTTGTGGACCAAGAAAGACCGTTTACCGATGCCCTTCATTGACCTAATACTTGATCGTCTTGTGGGAAAGAGTTGTATTGCCTCTTAGATGTCAAATATCTATAGCATCGGCAGATAAAGAAAAAACCACGTTTACTTGTTCTTATGGGACATTACTTTCAAACAGATGTCATTTGGGTTGTGCAATACATCAACCTCTTTCCAAAGGTGCACATTGTCAATATTTGCTAATATGGTGGAGCTATATATGGATGTTTTTATGGATTATTTCTAAGTTGTAAAAGACTCATTAAAGAATGCATTAACCATTTAGGGAAAGTATTGAAATGATGTTTTGAAACAATTTTGGTCCTTAATTGGGAAAAGTGTCACTGCATGGTGAAGTAATGAATAGTCCTTGGGCATACGATTTTTGGAAAAGGGATTGAGGTTGACATAACTAAGATTGATATTATTGTCAAGTTGCCTTCCCTAATTTCGGTAAAGGTGTAAGGAGTCTCATATGCTATGTTGAATTCTACCATCGATTCATATAGGATTTCTCTAAGGTTGTTGTTCTATTTTGCTGATTGCTTGAAAAAGGAAGTGTGTTTGATATTGATGCAAATTGTAAGAAGGTATTTATGAGCTTAAAAGAAAATATTATATCAACTCCAATCATAATTACACCCGATTGGAGTCTTCACTTTGAAATAATGTGTGATGCATGTGGAGTAGATCTTTGTGTTATTCTTTGGGAGCACAAGAATATTTTTTATCATCCCATCAATTATGCTAGAAAGACATTAAATTGGGCTCAAAAGAACTATAACGTGATGGAGTAAGAGTTGCTAGCTGCCGTGTATGTTTTGAAATATTTAGAGCATACTTTTTGGTTAACAAAGTTGTAGTGCATACTGATCACGCAGTCCTCCAATATTTGATAGCAAAGAAGGAAGCCAAACCTAGATTGATTCATTTTCATGAGTTTTGTTTTGAAGTAAAGGATAGGAAATATTGTGAAAATTACGTAGCGGACCATCTATAAAGGTCTAAACTAAGTGATGCTTAGGTGAAAGAACTAGACATTGATGATGCTTTTCCCGGTGAACAATGATGAGGATGTTTCAGACCTCAATGCCACGACAATGACGACTACAAAAATTTATAGTGTGTAGATTGATTCTTGAAGGATTGAACAACTATCAAAAGATAAAGTTCCTATTTCATGCAATGAAATATGTCTGGGATGAACCCTATTTCTCTAAGGAGTGTGTTGATCACATAATCAGGCGTTGCATTCATGAAGTTGTGGTGAAAGATATCCTTGAGACTTTCCATGCATCACAGGTGGGTGGTGGCATCATGGAGGTATCCTAACTGCTTCAAGGTGTTTCAATGCAGATATTATTGGCCTAAATTTTATCGGGATGCACATATTTTTTGTAAAAATTTGTGCAATGGAAAATGCAACGGAGTAATAAAAGGAGAAATGAGCTGCCTCTTTCAAGAATTCTTGAAGTTGAACTTTTTGATGTGTGGGGGATTGACTTCATCAGACCATTTGGTAGCTCATTCATTAACAAATACATCCTAGTGGTTGTTGATTATGTATCAAAATGGTTATAAGTCATGGCTTTACCTTACAATGAAGGAAGGAGTGTCACTAAGTTCCTAAAGAGGTGCACATTCATAAGATTTAGGACTTCAAGAGATATTATAAGTGATTGTGGTTCCCATTTCTAAAATAACCAATTTGAAACACTTTTGTCCAAGTATGGGATAAAGCACAAGTTTTACGCACCGTATCATCCATAAACAAGTGGACAAGTTGAGGTTTCTAAGAGGGAAATCTAGAACATATTTGAAAAATAGTTAATAGAAATCACATCTATTGGTCTGGCAACAATAATGATGCACTTAGGGAATATCAGACAACTTTCAAGTCACCCATTGGAATGTCTCCCCTAAAAATCAGTGTGTGGGAAGGCCTATCACTTGCCATTGAATTGGAGATCAAAACTTATGGACATTGAAGAGGGTGAACATAGATAGGGAGATGGCTTTGAGGAACCGTGCATACCAACTACTTGAATTGGATGAATTTTGCATAAAGGTATATGAGAAGTCCTCTCTCTACATAGAGAATGTAAAACAATGCTAAAATCCTATACAAGGATATTTTTGTAGATGAGCACGTTCTCCTTTTCAATTCTAGGTTTGAATATTTTCCGAAAAAGCTCAAATCAAAGTGGACAGGTCCGTACAAGTTAACTAGAGTGACTTGTAATAGGGCGATTGAAATTAAAGAGGTTGAGGGTTTCAAATAGTAACACCTCAGATTCGAACAAGGGAAATGTTTCATTTTTTAGATGTTCCTGGTGCCATCCGACGGAGGACAACCACGACCCGCGGACTAGACCACTGACCGTAGGTGTGGTCCGTCGATTGGCCACCCAAAATGATTAGAGGTAAGGAACCACAGCCGGACCAATGGACCGTCGTTGAGTCCACAATACTTGGCTAATGGTCTCTAGATTAGAGCCCCAAATCATAGTTTATGAAGTGATCGACGGTTGTGCAGGACTAACTGTCAGCCAGACCATGGTTTATCATACAAGGTCCGTAGGTGGTGGGTTGGCCGTTATTTTCAGGGGAAATTGGGTCTTTTCCTAATTATTTCATCCCTATATAACGTGGGTTTGCCTAAGACCCCTATATTGGTGGGTTTTAACCCCAAATTAGTTCATTCTCCTAAAATTCGAAAAGAAGAAAAAAGTTCTTCCTCTCAAAATTATTTCTCTCTCTAGAAGTTTGAAGAAGAAGATTGAAGCAAGGGTTCAAGGTCAAGTCTCCATTCTTCAATTTCTTGTGGGCTTTGATAACAAGTTATGATAGCTTTTCATCCATGGACCCCCAAATTCTCCCAATTGAAAAATAGAAATTACCAAATTTGAGGGAGGATTTTCTTCTATGTTGTGCGTTATTATGAATGTGTATTAATTGATAGAATTATGATTGATTATGCATGAATTGAGAAGATTCTATGCTTTTGTGATGAAATTCCATGTACCCATGCTTAAACCATGTTTCCAAGAAGAAATTGATGTAAAATGGGTTTTAGTCTAAGAAAGGAGAATTTATGGATTTATGCTTATTCTTATAGGATAAATAAGATACATTAGGAATTGCATTGAGATTGAGGCATATGTGATGATATATGATAAGAATTGTTTTGAGAGTGAAGCATGTGTTATTAATTCTTGATTATTGATGTGATAGTTGTGGAAGAGATTTTCTCACATGATTTCTTATGTAGGAATGTGAAGGGATTTCTTACATTGAGTGAATCTAGATTGAAAGGATTTCTCACCTAAAATGAATCTATGTGAAGGAACTATCAATAGAGGCAATTACCCATGACCTATAAATGAGTGGGATAAGAGGCGATTACCCATATTCCTTAATAAGAGTAGGATAAGAGGCTATTACCCATATTCCTTAGAATAGGATAAGTGGTGATTACCCATATTCCTTAGAGTAGGATAAAAGGTGATTACTTGAACTCCTTAGAGTAGGACAGGAGGCAATTACCCACGTTCCTATAATGCAAGCTGGACAAGGGGCAATTACGCATGATCCCAATGTAAGAAGGAGAAGGGGCGATTACCCATGATCCCAAAGTAAGAAGGACAATAGGCGATTACCTATGATCCTTTATAGTAAGGCAGGAGGTGATTCCCCATGTACTTAAAAGATAAGCTATGATATGTTATGATAGGTGATGAGTTTGGATTGTTGCTTGAATTTTCCTTCCATGATGAGTAAGACTAGAGGTAGTTACCCATGTCTTGAATAAGGATGAAGTAAGGTTGCTTCAAGAACTACTCCTTATGCGTTGTGATGATCTATTATGTGTATTGATTATGATTTATGACTTATGTTGTCTAACACTTTTGTTATGTTTATGCATGTTATTATATTTAGTACATTTTTGTACTAATACATACTCTTGCCTACATTTCTTATCCAAATGTAGCGTCTGGTGTTCTCGGTTCTAACCATCTACTTTTCTTATGTTCTTTCATTTGAGTTTTGAACATTGCTGTATGGGCTACGTCCCGAGATTCTACTGTATTAGATGGTTTTTGAGAAAGGTGTTTTGCACTTCTACTTTGAAATTAAAAACTTTGGTTATGTTGAAATAATGTTTTAAATCTTCTCGATTTCTATTATCTTGATTATGAATTTTTTTTATATAAGGCCTCTCGAGGTCTTGTACGCCATGTTACATCAAGGGGGTACCCCTAAGTCATGACACAAATTCAAGGTCTATGGGCAACGGTTGAAAGTATATTTTAGGGAAGGTTGTGAGCTGTGAGTTATTGAAGGGGTGTTCTTGGAAAATGCTTGAGAGCTTGTCTACATTGTGCCAAGATGTTAAATTAAGCACTTCATAAGGGGAAACCCAAGTGTTAGTTGATTTCAATAATATGTGTGTCAGTTGTGCAGGAAGGAGAGAAATATTAGGCGTACCGAGACAGAGTTCGGTGATTTTCCAAACCTAATTGTTGTACATCCTTTGGGTTTGCTCTCTGAATAGCTTGAATTGTTAAAGGTATTGTCAACTTCTGTGATGTGAGGGTATAATTGGAGGTTCACCAAACATGTTCGGTGGACTTGACTCAATTCGCTTTCTTGGACCAAAATTCATAAGGAATGTACTGCAAATTTTTGTGATCAACTACATGCTTCCGGGATTCATTGTTCCCTCTTAAAGATCACTATCATGTTCACCGAACTAAGGACAAGATATAATGATTGGCTCAGAAACAGTCGGCGAGTTGAACCTTTTCTGCATTTCGCAAACTGGGTAGGTGAGATTTGTTAAAATTCACAGACTAGATCGGCGAGCTCCGTTGCACTTTAATTAAAATGTACAAACTACCATACTAAGTACAGTAGGGAGTCACTCAACCTACTTATCTTCTTTTTCAATTTTTAATTGAGGACACTGCATTTTTCTTTTTTTGTGGGGTGAATACTACTTCTAGTGCTTAGACCTTTCTCTTTATTTACAATTAATAATACTTTTATGTCTCTACTAATTACTCCACCTTCCCCAAATGCGTTGTAAAATGATTGGGATTATTGATAATGCTTAAACTACTATTTAAATCCATATCAAAGAGTAAGTGGTAATCATCAATAAACAAACCAAACTAAGAGTCAAGGTGTCGAATGCAATAGAGAATGATATAGCACAAAGAATTCTATCATGAAATTTTGAATGTTAATGTATTCATTTGTAGTAATGAGAACAAGTGGGTGGATAATTTCACTAAATTTACTAAAAGCGTTTTGGTTGTCAATAGTGATGATTAAACTAAATATTCAAATAAGTAAAAAGTAATGACGGGGTGCGGTGATTGGAAATTGATATTACATATGGGTAATTGTGTTGCTATATAGTGATGAACATTCAGGGATAGGCTATGTCATATTCAATTAAACTAATCTTCTTTCGATCTCATAACATAAATTTGTAAAATCTCATTTCGGTCTCATTTGTGAAAAACTAAACAAACCAATACCTTACACTATTCACTCTTTTGATGCAGAAACATGGCCAATAGATGTCACCCGTAATGTCTATTTTTCAAGAAAATTGCAAATATCAAACTAATTTCCCACTCCAATCAATCTCTTTCAAGCATCAATTGGACATCGTAAGTAGGAATTAAGTTTGAAACCTTAACCCCATGCCAATTAGCCCAAATCCATTTATGAATGTCACGCCCCAAGGCTACACCCTGGACACGGACACGAGACCTAGGATCATGAGTTACCCCAAACTAACCCTGCTGGCATAACATTAGCATATTAATAGTACCAAAACTGATGCGGAATCTAAATCATGAAAATGAAAGTGATGGGGAATACCTATCTGCTAAAGCTGAATATATCAATTCTGAGAGTTTCAATACAAAAAAATATCAAACTCGAATACTAAGATGAATTTAACTATGTCTGAAAATATCGTCTAACTTACTATAAGTGTTGGGACATGCCCCAGCTAAGTCTTGCAAAACTAAAACTAAAAGACTGAAAAACTGAAAGATAACATGATTATTGTCCTCGAAGAATGAGTACTCACCACTAATGATGTTGAACTGGAGATCGGGAACCGATCTAAGCGTGATCTGGATTCTGAGAACCTGCACCTACATCACGAGAAGATGTAGCGCAGAGTATGTGGTAGTACTTGAAAGGTACTTAGCATGCATGATAGAATAAAGCTGAAATAAACATATATATGAACATGCAATAAAGCAAGAGTATAGTCTGAACATGATATAGATACTTAATACTGAGCTAACTGAATACAATGACCAAATTTATAACTTGCCGAGACTGAATACTGACTATACTGAAATGTGGTCAATGCAATAGAGTTTGGCTGAACTTTGGGAGCTACTAATAACCGATAATAAAACCACATGAGCTAGATGTGAAGTCCGATCTATATGCCCCTTGAAGAGGACCCAATACACCAGTCCAAAGGTATAGAGGCATGATGGCGTGATCACTAAAATAATGCCCACAGACGGGATTTACAACCTACATGGCTCCTAGTTCCGGGACTATATGGGTGATTGACCTTAGTCCAACTCGGTATTACGCTACTCCCAATAGATTGAGTTGATTAACAAATTATGACTGAATTTCTATAATATACTGGATAACTTAAAACTGATATACAAATTGAGAATGCACATTTATATACTGATAAGGACACATTCAAAAATAAGTCATGTATATCTGAAGTACTGAAATATCTGACCTAGCATGTGTAATTCAAGAACTAAAGAACTACATAAATAGGGCTCTAAAACTCATGCAAGAAACCAAGTAATAACATAATATTTGATTTGGAATGTAAATTAACTAATTTATTATAATCTGCTGAAGTTCTAGAATCCCTAGGTCTAGTTGATAATAGAGAATCAAGAATCTGACTGAAATCTAAGGACCTAATGGGTAAAAGGGACCCACTAGTGAAATCCCACCTACCTGGTGACGTATTACACAGAGAAATCTTTCGATTTTGGGGCTGGAACTGATGGAATCTTGTTGCATTCTTGAACTAGGGTTGCTCGACATTTTGTTCTAGTTATTTTTCTAGGCTAAAACTAACCAAAACCATGTAGTTTAGGGTTAAAACGATGTAATTTAGGGGTCCAAGGAAACAGGAAAAACCCAAAAGACCGCTGACTTAAGTTACAGACGGGGCTGACCACGGCCACTTCCACTGACCGTGAAAGGGACCACAAATCGTGAAGTGGGTAATGGTCTTTAGTACAGGAGCTGGGGGTTCTGGGTTCCGGTCCACGAGCCCCTACCATGTCCTGTGTGGAGGACCACGGACCATGATGGTCCCCGTTGTCCTCACTTGGGCTGAGGTTTGGGGGCTCAAGGCTAGGGGCCTACTGGCTGGCCTTCACGGACCCTACCACAGGCCGTGTGAAGGACCCCAGACTGTGAAGGTCCTAGTGGTCCTCACTAAGGCTTGGGGTCTAAGGGCTAGTCTAAGGGGGTTTACTGGTTAGACACCACAAACGCCACCACGGCCTGTCTTCAAGACCACAGACCATGAAGGTGCCCGTGGTCTCATATCTAGGCTTGGTGACATCCAAGTACTGATCAGGGGCCGGTCAACGGACCGTGGACCTTATCAGGGCCCGTGAACCCTGCCGTGGTTCATTGGTTCACGGAAGTTTTCTGCAATTTTTTTCTAGGTTTGATCTTCGAGGTGTTACAATATCTTCCTCTTGAGATCATTCATCCTCGAATGAAGACTAAACTAGCTGAAATGGAGGGAAAGAGCTACAACCCTACCACAAAACACTAAAGACTGATTCTGACTTAAATAAGTTCCAAGAACATGCAAATACGCTGAAAGTGCAAGTACAAACTGAAGGAACATCATACTAAGACTGATTTTATGCATGATTGACTGAAAATTTGAAGAGGAACTAATACCTCATGCTGGAGTGGGATCGGAATGAAAGAGGTGAGGATACTTGGACTTCATGGCTGCTTATGCTTCCCAAGTAGCTTCCTCTATGGACTAACTCCTCCACAAAACCTTGACTGAAGCGAATTCTTTGTTTCTCCACCTTCTACCCTGACGATCAAGAATCTAAACGGGTACATCCTCATAACAACAACTATCTTTCATGGCCACACTCTCTAATGGCACTACAGATGCTGGATCACCCACACATTTCTTCAATAGTGTACTGGGAAAGACTGGATGCACTACTCCTAATTCTGCTTGCAACTCTAACTCATAAGTCACTTTACTAATCCTTTTGAAGATCTGGTAAGGGCCTACGTATCTGGGACTGAACTTCCCTTTCTTGCCAAATCTCATCACCCCCATTAAAGGTGACACTTTCAGGAAGACCAATTCATCAACTTGGAACTCTCGTTCTCTTCTCCTTACACCTGCATAAGACTTTTGGCTACTCTGGGTTATCGTAAGTCTATCTCTAATGAGTTGCACTTTCTCAATAACATCAAGAATTGAATCTGGCCCTATCAAGGCTGCTTCACCTACTTCAAACCAACAAACTGGAGATTTACATCTACGTCAATACAATGCCTCATAAGGGCCATCCGAATGCTGGAATGGTAACTATTGTTGTAGGCGAACTCAATAAGAGGAAGGTGGTCATCCCAACTACCCTTGAAGTCGATCACACAAGCTCTCAACATGTCCTCTAAGGTCTGAATGGTATGCTCTTCATGACCATCTGTCTGTGGATTAAATGGTGTGCTAAAGTTAATTTGAGTACCTAGACCTTTCTGAAATTACTTCTAGAAATGAGAGGTAAACTGAGGACCTCTATCTAAGATGATAGACAAAGGAACCCCATGCAACCTGACTATATAATTAATGTAAAGCTTCGCGTAGTCCTTCGCCAAATATGTAGTCTTGACCGCCGAAAAGCGAGAAGACTTAGTGACTCTGTCAACTATCACCTAAATTGAGTCATGCTGTTTGTGAGTACGAGGTAAATCTGTGACGAAATTCATGTTGATCACTTCCCACTTCCATGTAGGAATGTCGATCTCTTGAGTCATACCTCTTGGTTTATGATGTTCTACCTTGACTTGCAGGCAATTCGGGCACTTTGCCATAAAATCTTCTATATCTCTTTTCATGCCATTCAACTAATTGACTTCCCATATATCACGGTACATCTTAGTGGCGCCTGGATGAATAGAATATCTGGAGTGATGGGCTTCTGCAAGAATCTGTTGTCTTAACTCGTCAACATTAGGAACACATAGACGACCCTGGTAGCGAAGCACACCATCTCCCCCTTGGGAGAAAACCTCAACTCTCTGTTGATGGACTGCACCCTTGAGTTCAAGCAATATCAGATCACTGTCTTGGTTTTCTTTAACCTCCACTACCAAAGAAGTTTCTGACACATTCTGAACTGTCGTACCACAATCTGTTATGTTCATCAGAAGAACTCCTAAATGAGCAAGCATGTGAAAATCATTTTCTTGTTGCTTTCTTTCTTCCTCAACTTGTGCTACACTACCCATAGATAGTTTGCTAACGGCATATGCTACTATATTTGCCTTACCAGGATGGTAATGCACACTCATGTCATAATCCTTGAGGAACTCAAGCTATCTTCTCTGGCGAAGATTCAACTCCTTTTGGGTGAACACATACTGAAGCCTCTTATGGTCTGTGAACACATCTACATGGACGCTATAAATGTAGTGTCTCCAAATCTTGAGTGCAAACACCATTGCTGCAAATTCAAGGTCATGAGTAGGATAGTTCTTCTGATGCACCTTAAGCTATCTAGAATCATAAGCTATAACCTTATCTAGCTGCATCAATAAACAACCTAGGTCGTCTCTGAACACATCACAATAAAAAGCATAACTGTCTGAACCCTCTGATAGAGTCAAAACAGGAGATGTAGTCAACCTGGTTTTCAGTGAAGCTTTTCTCTAAATAACCTCACCACTAAAACTTGACCTTCTGCTAAGTCAACCTAGTCAATGGTGAGGCTATGGAAGAAAATCCTTCCACGAACCTTCTGTAATAAACTGCTAGACCCAACAAACTTCTGATATCTGTAGGAGAGGTAGGTTTGGACCATTGTTTCACTACTTCTATTTTTTGGGAATCCACTTAGATCCCTTCGATGAATACTATATGCCCAAAGAAAGCAAATAATTGTAACCAAAACTCGCACTTGCTAAATTTGGCGAATAAATGGAGATCTTTGAGAGTTTGAAGGACAACCCTCAAATGACTCGCATGTTCTTCCTCATTCCTAGAGTAAATGAGGATATCATCAATAAAGACGATAACGAACAAGTCCAAGTACTTCTTGAACACCCTGTTTATCAAAACAATGAAAACTACAAGAGCATTCGTTAGTCCAAATGACATTACTACAAATTCACAATGACCATACCCAGTTCTGAAGGCTATCTTCGAAAAGTCACTATCACTGACTTTGTGCTGATGATAATACGATCTGAGGTCTATCTTTGAGAAATGCCTAGCACCCTGAAGTTGGTCAAACAAGTCATCAATCATGGGGATGGGATTCTTATTCTTGATTGTGACCTTGTTCAATTGCCTATAGATAATGCACATTCTGATAGAACCATCTAGAAACACTTCATGAAACTTATTAACTACTGGGACTGACTCAAGAGTTGGGGTTTCGGAGCTTGAATCCTAACCCGGACAAGATGATAGAGAAAACCCTAAGAGATCATTTTTCTGGCCATAAGGTAAGAAATGAATAGACCCATAGGCGCTAAACTACTACCCTTCCAATCTAAGATTGGTTCGTTCGAAATCTGAAAACGAACAATCCTAGTCCTACAAGCGACTTAGGAATAACAGGAATCTAACCAATCCATCCCTACAATGACATAAAAGTGTACCATTTCTAACTCTACATGATCTGTTGAGCTGACTGATGAGTCCACAAATTGGACTCATTTAGGGCTATATTTTAATGGAAATTGTGTCGTTGAATGCTTATTTCATATCAATATCTGATAAAAACCTATAAGTTTCAGGTATTTCAAGTTTAGTGGAAGCATGGACACTTAGGTGCAAAAAGGAACAAAAAGGCTACAAAGAACAAAGAAGTTGAAGCCTGAGCATCGCCAAGTATGCTTGGGGATTCGCCCAAGGGACGCACTTCGCCCTTTGTTCCATTACACGAAGCCCTGAAGAAGCAGGATCAAAAATACAATGAGAGGAGCAGTCGGTGTGTCGCTGAATAGTTCCGCGAAGCAGTACTAGGTCATCCAATGACAAAGAGCATGACGATGTTGAAGGCTAGTGCAAGACGCCAACCACTTACATCAAAGGGCGAATCGCCGAGTTAATCGGCCATTCCGATTAACCTCGTAGAACGATCCGCCAACACTAATTTCTGGAGTCTATAAATACTAAAATATTTATTAATTTTGAGGAGAGTCAAACATTTATTTTAATTTTCACAATAGAATAGTATTTTTTACTCTAACCGAGAGGGTTTTGGAGATTTGAAGGAGAAGAGGATTTACATCATCAAGATTTGGAGTCAAGTCTCTTAGATTCTTCATTCTTAGCCTATAACAAGACCTAAATCTTCGTACCCATTTGAATGCAAACTCATTTAGGTATAAATTTCTATCTCTTGATGTGTGGCTAAAAACCCCAGTTCTTGGGGTGTGATTTAGCGAATATGGGTTAAGATATTTGTTGCGTCTTGCTTGATGATAGTTTATTTGTAGTTTAAGTGTGATTTTGTTTAGTGGTTGTGTATGAATTTAATGAATTTGTAGTTGCAAATACAAGTTTATTTATGTGTTTTCGGCTTGCTAGAGATAGAGGTCGTAAAACTAAGACCACTAAATTGATGGCCTACAGAGTGGGTCGACATGATGTTCAGCCCGGGAGGGTGAGCCCTACTCCCATATCCTAACACTCAGCTCGAGAGAGTGAGTGGGGTAAGGCATAGGCTGGCCTTCATACGAAAAGTGGGTGTCCGAGAGGAACCCATTTGAAACGGGTTAAGTTGCTTAAGAGAGAACTTATTTCCACATAAAGCTTAGCCTAGTCACTATTACTCTATAACTTTTCTATCGAAAGCATGTACCCAATACTTTAGATTAACCCGTATTCCGGTCACATCCCAAGAATCCCCCTCTCATTGCTTAGACCATTGTTAATTTGTTGTTCTTATTTATTTGTGACAAAACCCCCATTTGATATTTGACACTTTGTGTCATCCCATTTTTATTTACTATGTTTTACTCGTTAATGTCTTTAGCTACGACTAGTTAGAACTTAATTTTAGTTTTCTATAAATTTTCAAAACCACTCTCTTGGGACGACCCGAACCCTTGGTTGGGTTATTATACTATTGCACTATCGTAGACACTTGAGTTGGAAGTTGTGTCATTGATTATGACAAACATCAAAATGGCGCCACTACTAGGGTGTGGTGTTAGTTGAGAATTATTAGATTAGTAGAATTTTTGTTCTTTTTAGTTGTAGTTTACTTATTTAATCCTTACTTCTGTTATGTGATTTGTCTGAATCTAAACAAGGGAATCAAGCATGGCAAGAAGTATTCGGCAGCTAATGGAGTTTCCTCCATTAGAGGTTATGATGTATCGGGATCGTATCCTAACCTTCAAGCAATTGGAGGATGAGCGGATCCATGACACATGGGCAAGATTCAATGAACTGCTAACTCAACGCACCACTCATGGAATTCCCGGTACTATCCTCCTTGATTGCTTCTACCGAAGTCTTGGCCCCAGAAACAAGATGTTGGTCAACCAACTCCTTCCTGGCGACACATTAATGTAGCCATATACAATAGCAATCCAACTGCTTGAAAATATGGCTAAAATGAGCCAGGAGGTTGAGAAGGATTTCGTGATGACCGCACTAAAGACTCAAATGGATGAGTTAAAAAGATATATTGTAACGGTCGAAGCTCATTCCAAAATGAAGGATAAATACATTCCCCCTCATAATAGAAGAAATAATGAGAACAAGGAGATCAAACACATCGAGGGAATGCTTTCAACGATTCTTCGCAAGGTAACCGAGCAAGACAAAGAGTTCGAAGGATTGCAAGAAGACATCGAAGGAATGAAATGAATTATTTGGTCTCATTCTAAAGTTGTCCAACTGCTCGAGGACCTGATGAGTCATGCGTTGCCTCAACTCCATCCGCAGAGAAACAGGGGGTGGCCTAATGAGGACATGGCCAATCCCAACAACGAAACTTGAACAATGACTTGCGTCATGCCACGATGCTAAATAAGGCACTTCTTGGGAGGAAACCCAAGGTCGTAAATGACTACATTTTTTCTTTTATGAATAATGGTGCGTTGATGCTATAGGTTAAAGTGAAGGAATTGCAGAAAAGTGAAGATTGGGGAGTAGAAGTCCATTCCGCAAACTGCCAAGTAGGTCAGTGACCCCGACTAAATTCTCCATTTGGCTCAATGCAAGTGCTATACAGAGCCTGTAAAACTCGGAGAACTCAAAAGTAGTCGGCGTATCGCCAACCTGTTTGGCGATTTCGACTCAGCCCGCAACCTAATCCCCAAGAAACTGATGCTTTACAGAAATGGAAGGATAAATGACCACTGAGTGAATCGCCGAGTAGGGTGGTGAGTGCGACTAACGTCGCCAAATGGACACAAATTGAACTTCGTATATTGCCAACAGTCACACTTCTTCATTCTTTCTCACTTTCAAACTCCATAACTTCACACCAAGGTACTAATTTACATTTTCTCACCTTAAATTAGTAGTTTAGTCACGGATTAGTGCTTGGAAGTTGGATTTTCGTTGCCACCTAGCATTACAATTTTGTTTACTCAGCAAATGGGTTAGTTTCTGAAAAAACCCCATTCACTTTTGAATAGTTCAGCCTCATCTGCAATCTAGGTGTCCATTAATACGTGTTAGATCTCTCTGACATTAGTAGAAATTTTTGAATGCCTGCTTCTGATTTGTAAATTGGGACCTAATTGTTTTTACCGTTTGAATTGTTTTTTCACTCTACTTACCTTAAAACTAAATGTGGTGAGCTATGCATAATGGTTGTTGACCATGAATGGGTGCTATGGGTCTGGGCTGAATTTCATTAATGCATAGTTTAATTTTGTTTTTAGGTTTGGTACAATTGATTTTAAGAAGTAAGTTGAATATCAGGAACGTTAGGTCAGTCGGCGAGCTGAGTTGAGCTCGCCGAATAACTCGACAGTTTGCCTACTAACCCTAAATCGCCCTTAAATTCCTATCTTAAGTGATGTGGGCTCTGTAACCTTCGGCAGACATACTCATGATCGCCAAAGAGGTTTGGCGATTAGTTGAGTAGATCGGCGAGTCTGTATGCAATTTTGTGCTACAATGTAATTACTAACTATTCTCTCTAACGTTTTACAGATATGGCCAAACAACTGACCAAAGGAAGGGAGAAAGGAATTGTGATCAATGAAAATACACCTCCACCAAGGGGCAAGGCCACCACAACTTCAAAAAGCAAGAGGAATAAGATGAAGTTTGAGCATCGTCAAGCACGCTTGGAAATTAGACGAAGGGACGTACTTCGCACTTTGTTCTAGTACGAGAAGTCCTGAAGGAGCAGGATAAAAAAGGCGATGACAGGAGCAGTCAGAGTGTCACCGAATAGTTCCACGAAGCAGTACTATGTCACCCAATGACACAGAGAACGACAATGCTTTAGGCTACTGCAAGACGGCGACAAACTACACCAAAGGGTGGATCGCCCAGTTAATCAGTGATTCCGACTAACCTCATCGAATTATCTGCCAACACTAATTTCTGAAGTGTATATTTACTAAACTCTTTATTAATTTTGAGGAGAGTCAAATATTTATTTTAATTTTCACAATATAATAGTGCTTTTTGCTCTAAGTGAGAGGGTTTTGGAGACTTGAAGGAGAAGAGGGTTTTCATCTTCAAGATTTGGAGTTGGGTCTCTTAGATTCTTCATTCTTGGCCCGTAACAAGACTTAAATCATCATACCCATTTGAATGCAAACTCATTTAGGTATGAATTTCTATCTCTTGATGTGTGGCTAAAAAACTCAATTCTTGAGGTGTGATTTAGCGAATATGGGTTAAGATATTAGTTGGGTCTTACTTGCTGATAGTTTATTTTGATTTTGTTTAGTGGTTGTGTATGAATGTAATGAATTTGTTGTTGCAAATACAAGTTTAATTATGTGTTTTCAGCTTGCTCGAGAGAGAGGTCCTAAAACTACGACCACTAAATTGATGGCCTAAGTAGTGGGTCGACATGAGGTTCAGCCCGAGAGTGTGAGCCCTAGTCCCATATCCTAACACTCAACTCAAGAGAGTGAGTGGGGTAAGGTGTAGGCTAGCCTTCATGGGGCAAGTTGGTGTCCGAGAGGAACCCATTTGAAACGGGGTAAGTTGCTCGAGAGAAAACTAATTTCCAGATAAATCTTAGCATAGTCAGTATTAATCTATAACTTTTCTATCGAAATAATGTACCCAATACTTTAGAGTAACTCGTATTCAGGTCACATCCCAAGATTTCCCCTCTCATTTCTGAAATTCCATTGTTAATTTGATGTTTTTATTTATTTGTGACAAAACCCCCCATTTGATATTTGATACTTTGTGTCACCCCCTTTTTATTTACAATGTTTTTACTCGTTAATGTCTTTAGCTATAACTAGCTCGAAGTTAATTTTATATTTCTATAAATTCTCTAAACCACTCTCTTGGGACGACCCCAACCCTTGGTTGGGTTAATATACTATTGCACGATCGTAGACACTTGAATTGGAAGTTGTGTCATTGAATACAACAAACATTAGTTACTTTCTAAGAAATTATGATAGGGCAATTTTTGTATACCCATCTAGCTATAACTAGGTCAGCGACTTGAGTAGAGACCGAGAAAGGTTTTGAGAGAGTTTCTGGACTAACATCAAACTTAGCTACTATGTAAAAAATAACAAAGGAAAGAGTAGCCCCTAGATCTAATGAAGCATAAACATCGAGATCAAAGACTCATAACATACTGGTGACTACATCAGTAGAATCTTCCCGATTCTGGCGAGTCGGAAGAGCATAGAGCCTATTCTGGCGCTATCCGCCACCTGTACCAGATGAGTTACCCTGCTTAGTTGGGCGACTTGCTGATGCTGCTGATGTTGTAAACTGGGTTCGATTAGCATTGCCTCATTGGCCCTATTTAGAAGGACAGTCGCACAACCTATTACCAGACTGACCACACCCAAAGCATCATTTCTTTCCTACAAGGCATTCACCCTGATGGTTCTTAACACACTTAGGGCAAGTTAGGTAGGTTTTGGTACATTAACACTCCCCTGAGACTTAGAGCCTGATGCCCTACCTTTCTGATCTTAACTGAACTTGGAAGATGGAACACTAGCTGATAAAGATGCTGGAGCTGAAAATTTCTGCTGACCCTGCGAGTGATTTCCACTATCCGACTTCTGTTGAGAATACTCATAGTTTTCAGTCCTAGATTTCTTGTTCTCCTTAGCCTGTTCCCTAAACTTATCACCTTGAACCTACTGAGCATATGTCATGAGCCTAGACATGCTCATATCCTCAAGTAACTTGTCATTTCAACACTCTTTCTTTACCAAGTCTAACACTTAACATAGAAACTTATTAATTTGGGCCTTGGCAATCATATGAGAAGAATACCTGGAGAGTTAGGTAAACTTGAGCCCAGACTCTTGGACTGTCTTGCTACCTTCCCTTAGATTCATAAATTCCTGATCTTTTGCCTCCCTTAGCTCTCTTGGGAAAAACCTGTACAAAAAAGTCTCACTAAAGAAATTCTGACTGATAGGAGCTGCATATGTACCCTTGTTCTCTCTCCACTGAGTATAGATATGAGCCACATCCTTGAGTTGGTAAGATGCTAACTCAACCCGATCATTCCCAGTTACATGCATCACTTCAAAGATAATCTTGACCTCATCAATGATGTTTTGGGGATCCTCACTAATCTGTGATCCTATGAACTCAGGCGGATTCATCGTAACAAAATCTCGCACACTAGCTGCAAATGACCTATCATTATCATTCGCCAGAACAGGGGCCCGCTGAATGTTCTGGTTGGCCACACTTTGAGCCAACATTTTAATAGTGTTCCGGAACTCTGCATTTGAAACATCTTGATCAGGGGCTGGAGGAGTTGCATTTACGTTCCTGGGATTCTCATTCCTAGCAATAACTCTACGAGGAGTCATGATGTGAAACGTAGAATGTCAACTTAGAACGGAATTAGATCATACTTTACGCATGATAGGAGTAACAAGAAAATGGATATTTTTCCTAAAACACTTTGCAGCCTCCCTATTATTAGATGTGGTGCACACTACACACCTATGAAAAGGACTCTACCTACTGTGGTTTTTATACATCCTAGGACACTTAAACCTAATGCTTTGATACCAAGTTTGTCACGCCCCGAGGCTACCCCCTGGACATGGACACGGGACCTAGGAACACGAGTGACCCCAAGCTAACCTGCTGGCATAACATGAGCATACTAATAATAACAAGACAGATGCAGAAATTAAATCATGAAAATCAAAGTGATGCGGAATACCCATATGCTAAAGCTGAATATTTCAATTCTAAGAGTTTCAATACAGAAGAAATATCAAACTGAAATACTAGGATGAATCTAACTATGTCTGAAAATAGCCTCTAACTGACTAGAAGTTTTGGGACATGACCCCCGCTAAGTCTAGCAAAACTGAAACTCACAGACTGAAAATTGAAAGATAACATGACTATTCACCTTGATGAATGAGGACTCACCACTGATGCTGCTGAACTAGAGATCAAGAACCGATCTAAGCGTGATCTAGATGCTGAGAACTCGGACCTACATCACTAGAAGATGTAGCTTAGAGTATGTGTAAGTACTTGAAATGTATTGATCATGCAGAATAGAGTAAAGCCGAAATAAACATATATCTGAACAAGCAATAAAGCAATAGTATAATATGAACATGATATAGACACTGAATACTAAGTTAACTGAATGCAATGACCAAATTTATAACATGTTGAGACTGAATACTGATTATACTAAAATGTGGTCAAGGTAATAGAGTCTGACTGAACTGTGGGAACTACTAATAACCGATAATAAAATCACATAAGCTAGATGTGTAGTTCGATGTATACGCCCCATCGAGAGGACCCAATACACCCAACCAAAGTTATAGAGGCATGCTGGCGTGACCACTAAAATGATGCCCACAGAAGGGACCCACAACCTACGTGGCTCGTAGTGCTAAAACTATATGGGTGAGTGACCCTAGTCTAACTCGGTATTTTTCTACTCCCAATAGATTGAGTTGATTAACACATTATGACTAAATTTCTGCAAATAATGGATATCACAAAAATGACATGCAAACTGAGAATACACATTTATATACTGATAATGACACATTCAAAATTAAGGCATGTATATCTGAAGTACTGAAATATCTAACCTAGCATGTGTGATTCAAGAACTAAAGAACTACATAGCGAGGATTCTGAAATTCATGCAAGAAACGAAGTTATAACATATTAATCTGATTTGGAACATTAAATTAACTAATTCATGATAATCTGTTGTAGTTCTAGAAACCCTACGTCTAGTTGATAATTGGGAATCAAGAATCTGACTAAAATCTAAGGACATAATGGGTGAAAGGGACCCACTAGTGAAATCCCACATACCTGGTGACAAATTAAACGGAGAAATCTTTTGATTTTGGGGTTGGACCTAATGGTCTCTTAATGCGTTCTTGAACTAGGGTTGCTCGACTTTTTACTTTCTTTTATGCTTTAATTTTCTATGTTTTTATGAATGATATGACTTAGGTAAGTTCTAGTTATGTTTCTAGGCTAAAACTAACCAAAACCACGTACTTTAGGGTTAAAATGACGTAGTTTATGGGTCCAACAAAATAGGAAAAGACCAGAAGACCCCTGACTTAGGTTGCTGACAGGGCTGGCCACGACCACTTCCACGGACCATGAAGTGGGTCATGGTCTTTGGTCCAGGAGCTGGTGGTTCTGGGGTCTGGTCTATGAGCGCCTTCCACGGCCCGTGTGGAGGACCATGGTCTGTGAAGGTCCTGGTGGTCCTCACTAGGGCTGAGGTCTGGGGCTCAAGGCTAGGGGCCTACTGGCTGGCCTTCATGGACCCTACCACGGGCCATATAAAGGACCACAGACCGTGAAGGTCCTCATGGTCCTCACTTAGGCTTGGGGGTTTGAGGGCTAGTCTAGGAGGGTCTACTAGTTAGACGTCACAAACACCACCACGGCCCGTCGTCAAGACCATGGACCGTGAAGGTTCCCGTGGTCTGATGTCTGGGCTTGGTGACATCCAAGTCCTAACCACGGGCTGGTCAACAAACCATGGACCATATTACAGTTCATGAACCCTGATGTGGTTCACTGGTTTAGGTAAGTTTTCTGTAAAAAATTTCTAGGTCTGATTTTTGAGGTGTTACAATGAACAGCAAGAAAACATAGCATAACACAATTCTCACTACAATAAATCAACATCCAACCCTATAATTGTACCCTAATCTTTGAGAATTTAGCCACTTATTACGAAGTGTAAAGAAATTATACCTTGTATCAAAGCAGTCTTGGGTAACATGAAATTAAAAAATTACAAGCAATACCCACTTAGATTTCAACTTTTATTTGTCAATTCAAAGAGCAAAGTTGAAAAACCCCGAACAAGAAAAGTGCTCCTCCCAAAATAAACGTGTTTCTCCATCTATGTTTCTCATTTCCAGAATATTTTACATCCCCAAAAACTTACATTTTATGTCGACTTTGGCCTATTTAGAATCTCCCCATAATTTGGCTCGAAACTCAATGTGTGACCCATTGGGCGACATTTGTCAAGCTCACCAATAACATTAGGAGAATCACCAACTGCTCTCCAGCTCTATCTTTTCTTGATTTAGGATAAATGTGTTTTAACTTCAATTAACGAGCTAATTTGAGTATGCTTCTCACCTTTGGTGTTTTGTGAATAATACATTTGTTCGCCTTCCAAGCCTTCAATTTTTCTTCAAATAATGTCCCTTTCGGCAATAGTCCTCATGTTCACTCTTTGCATTTGGCGAGTCACCTTTCCTCTCTATGTCCGCCGGCCTGTCTCAACTAATTTAACCTTTTTGCACTTTCAACTTACGCGAGGTTAGGCGATTCGACTTTCATGTTAGGCGATCACCAATGTGGAGTTTACACTTCTTTTTATTTTTTTCGTTCCTTGTTTCACACATTTATCATTGCCTTTTCCCTAGACCTTCATAGATGCAAATCACCAAAATATCCTTAGTATGGTACAAAAATAGGCATTGAGGACACATATTGTTAAGCTAAATAGGCCTCGAACGAGTGTAAATATACCAATTATCAATACCCCTAATTTAAACTTCTATTTGTCCTCGATTAAATAGAGAACACAATTAGTTCAACAAGGGTGTCTACAACAGTTCTCAATGAGAAACAATAATTGACGGGATGACCGCCTCAACTCGAGAAGCCTGCATATTAGCCGAATGGGCAATGTTGACAATTTTGTTGTCCTACGTCAACGGGGGATGGAAAATAGTAGCAGGAGCAGGTGCAGTAGAGGTAGAGGGGCTAGGTATACTATCGACACATTTGCTGATGTGGACTGAGTAGTGTCGGCATCCATGGACTCGACATCGACAACCAGAGATGTGTCTACCGGAGCCTTCTTCCTCCTCTCTACCTCATCCTTGATGTACTCAACTTTAATCCTCCGAGTGTCAGTAGATGATGTCAGAGTAACCTCTGCATCCATCTTCGCCACAAAGAGCACACCAGCTCCGTGACACAAATAGTTAATAACACCTGGATATGGCAATGCAGTTTTGTTCTTTTTGGCCCTCATTTACATCACTTGTGAAATGATAGCCCCGAGATTCAGCCACTCCCTAGCAATAATACACCCCAGAAGTGCAGCCTTTGGATGCCGGATGATACACTCATTTTGTGAAGTCATCAAGTTACTTGAGATGAACCAAAATGAATATCGACCAACAATATTTAAATCCTTCTTCTCAATTACAACCCCCGTCTCTATCCAACAATGTATGATATCACTTAGAAATGGGGCCAACCACCCCTTAAAATAATCTAACGTGTTGATTTTGATAATGTCAGTCAAAAAGTGAATAGTGAAGACTATGCAATTTAGTTCATCGTTAATATCAGTCTCGCTGCACTTGACTTGCTTACCTTGAACCTCAACAAAGTTGACCGATGCCATTGACCGAGCTATATTCTACACTTTCGGGTTCAAATTTTCAAACCCGTCATAAAATTCTCGAACCCTTAAAGGCAAATACAAATTTCAGGGTTTAGTGAACTATTGGAATTTGTGGAAATGCAACGTCTATGTCACACCCCAAGGCTAACCATGGATGCAGATACATGACTTAGGATAACGAGTGACCCCAAGCTAACCCTGCTAGCATAATCATAAGAATACTAAAGATAAACTGAGCATTAAAACTGTGCGGAAGCTAAATCATATGAAAGTCTGAAATGAGGGGGAATACCAATATATTGTCTAAATAAATGAAAACTGAGAGTTTAAGTACAAATTAGAAATCAAATTCCAAGACTAAAACTAAACTACTCATGTCTGAAATAAATCCTGTACTGACTAGAAATGTTGGGACATGCCCTAGCTAGATCTAGTAAAATTGAAACTAAAGCTAAAAGGGAAAAAATAGTCATGTCACTAGTTTTCGAAGAATGAGGACTCACCACTGATGTTGTTGAACTGAAAAACGGGAACCGATCTATGCGTGAGCTAACTGCTGAGGACCGCAACATACATCACGAGAAGATGTAGCGTAGAGTATGCGTCAGTACTTGAAAGGTCTGAGCATGTAGGATAGAATAAAACTGAATAATAACATAACTGAATCAAAGCATATATCTAAGAAATGACATGAGATAAGCATGATGCAACTGAGAAGACTGAACATGAAATATTGAATGCAATTAAAAAGTTTATAACATTCTGAGACTGAATAGAGAACTATACTGATAGCATGGTCAATGCAATAGACTCTGACTGAACTGTATGGGAGCTACCAATAACTGACATAAAACCACATTATCTACATGTGGAGTCCGATGTATACGCCCCATCGAGAGGACCCAATATACCCTGCCAAAGGTATAGTGGCATGCTGGCGTGATAAGTAAAATGATGGCCACATAGGGGACTTATATCATACGGGGCACGTAGTTCTGGGACTTAAGGGTGATTAACCCTAGTCCACTGGGTATTAGGCTTCCCATATGATTAAGTAATTAACACTTTATGACTGCGTAATAGTGACTAGGCTATGCTTTATGTGGAAATAAGTTTTCTCTCGAGAAACTTACCCCGTTTCAATTGGGTTCCTCTCGGACACCCACTTGCCGCATTAAGGCCAGGTTACGCCTTACCCCACTCACTCTCTCAAGCTGAGTGCTAGGATATGGAACTATGGCTCACCCTTTCATGTTAAACGTCATGTCGACCCACTCCTTAGGCCATCAATTTAATGGTCTTATTTTTACGACCTCTCTCTTGAGCAATACGAAAATACACAAATAAACTTGTATTTGCAACTACAAATTCATTAGATTCATACAGAACCACTAAATGAAATCTCAATTAAACTACAAATAAATTATCAGCAAGCAAGACCCAATAAATAGCTTAACCGATATTCGCTAAATCACACCCCAAGAATTGGGGTTTTTAGCCACATATCAAGAGATAGAAATTTATACCTAAATGAGTCTGCATTCAAATGTGTATGAAGATTTAATTCTTTTTACAAGCTAAGAATGAGGAATCTAAGAGACCCCACTCCAAATCTTGAAGATGAAAACCCTCTTCTCCTTCAAGTCTCCAAAACCCTCTCACTTAGAGTAAAAATTACTATTCTATTGTGAAAATTAAAATAAATGTTTGACTCTCCTCAAAATTAATAAAGAGTTTAGTGTTTATAGACTTCAAAAATTAGTGCTGACAGATCATTCGGCGAGGTTAGTCATAATCCCTGATTAACTCGGCGATTCGCCCTTTGGTGTAGCTCGTCGCCATCTTGCACTAGGCTTCAACATCGTCATGCTCTGCTTCGTTTGGGCGACATAGTACTGCTTCACGCAAATATTCGACAACATGCTGACTGCTTTTTTCATCACCTTTTTTATCCTACTCCTTCAGGGCTTCGCGTACTGGAACAAAGGGCAAAGTGCATCCGTTCGGAGGCTTGGTGATGCTCATTCTTCAGCTTCTTGTTCTTTTTAGCTTTTTGTTCCTTTTTGTGCCTAAGTGTTCATACTTCCACTAAAACATGAAATACCTGAAACTTAAAGGGTTTATCAGATATTGAGACAAAATAAGCATTTGAGGACAATATTTCTATTAAAATATAGCCCTAAATTAGTCCAATTTGTGGACTCATCAACACCCCCAATTTAAACTTTTGTTTGTCCTCAAGTAAAACTCAAGTTCAACAGTTCAAATAGGATGTCTCAAACAGTGCTACACAAGAATCATTCATGAATGCACACAACAAGACTCAAATTACTTATGCAGGAATCAATTGTGTACTCAAAGATTCAAGTTGTGACACATCATTACCTAAGATTCTTATGCTCGCAATACTTGCTACATGTGCAAGTTCATGCTCAACAAAAAGTATCTAAATGCCCTCACATAAAGAATGATTCCATATTCAGAAACAGAGGTTAATCAATTCAAGATCAGGTATCAAATGCAATGCTCACACTCAAAAAGTGGAACACAAGCATGTTTTCACCCATAGGCTTGCCCTTATTGTCCGATCGATCTTCTGTTTGGCTCACTCAAGATTAAAAAGGTCTTTCTAAGGCTTGTAATGGGGATGAGTGCAAAGGTAAGGTTATTTAGTCTCACTGACTTTTTCCTCATGAGATGTGCTATTCTCAAGGCATTCCCTTCTTTTCCTTTATCAATTCCTGTTCTAGTGCTTCTAAGTCCTGTTTTTATTCACCTCTATGGATTGTTGGAAACCCGATTTCTTTTGTACTTTATTCCATATATTATTTTATTTTATTTTTATGCAACACCATGGGTTAAGGGAGACTTTTCTTGCACTTCTTGACTTCTCCTTTTCCTTTTGACCAGACCCCCAACTTAGTCTTTTGGCCTAAGTTGGCTATTCGCTAAACTACAAATCAAGAGGGATATATGTAGTGGCACTACAACACATTCTATTTTTAGCTACAAATTCAAAAATTGCGGCTATTATTTAGTAATAGGTACAAAAATTTTAGTTTAATAGCTATTTAAAAATTCGTAAATTTTCTTAGCCACAAAAATTCATTTGGCAAAGCTAAATCCTTATTTTTGTTACAATTGCTAATAATTGTGGCAATAATTATATGAATAGCTACAACTTTATTGCTACAATTCAATTTTGTAGTTGATTAAAAATTTTTGCCACACAATAAAAGTTATTGTATCAATAGCAACTCTTTAGCCACATAAATTATTTGAAACAAGATGACGTAGCTAAATAAATACTTTTGCTTCAAGTTATAAAATATTGTGGCAATAGTTAAATGATATAGCCACAAGTATTTTGCTATAGTAAAATTTTGTAGCTAATGATTAAGTTTTGCCACGAGTTAAAATTTACTATAGCAATAATAACCTTTTAGCCACAATAAATTATTTAAAATAAATTATTATAGCTAAATAAATATTTTTGCTTCAAGTTGTTAAAAAATGTGGCTAAAGTTAATGATATAGCTATAGATTTAGTGCTTTAATAAAATTTCGTAGCTAATTTTTTTGGGTCGCACGTTGAATTTTTTGGGTATCAATGATAATTATTTTATCCATAAAAGTTTAATTAAAACAAAATATTATGGCTAAGTAAATATTTGGTTTGTGTACTAAAAGGCATGAAAATAGTTGGTTGAATAGCTATAATTATTTGTCATGACGAGATGATATAGCCACAAATATATCATTGTGTTAAAATTTTGTAGCTTATAATTATTTTTTACCGCGTGCTAAAATTGTTGCAGTAATAATAATCTTTAGCAACGTCAAAATATACCTTTCTTGCATCTAAATATAACTGGAGTTATTAATCATTCAATTCAATTTTACACAGTCTTACTTGTAAGTTTCAAATATATTTCAAATAAATAGGTAATTATATTTAATTGATTTTAATTAGTTAGTCATATCAAATTTAAACAAAACTTCACGAAGTCTCACCTTAAACTTCATTCCTAATCAAGTGCTTCCATAATTATTATTTGTCTCAAACATGTTCCATTGAGGTAATACATGTATCGACCTATTTGTAATTAGATGCTTTAATCATTCGATACAATTTAATTTTATCTATGATTTAATTTGAATAAATAAGTGATTATATTAACTTTGATTAACTAATTATAGAATATTTAAACAAAACTTTAACAAGTCTACTCAGGCTTTATCCTGATCAAGTGATTCTAGAATTGTTATTTGACTCGAACATGTTTTATGAGAACATTATCCATCAGTCTAGTGTAAATAAAGGTATTAATAATTTGATTTGATTTTATGGGCATAATCACTAAGTCTCGCTAAAGCTCCATCTTGATCAAGTGCCTCCAAAATTATTATTATTTTCGTAATTAGTTTTGTTAATCATATCATTCGATTCAATTCCATTTTACAATGGCTTACTTGTAAGTTTCAAATATAACTTAACTAAATATGTGATTATATTTACTTTAATTAACTAATTATATCAAATTTAAGCAAAACTTCAATAAGTCACACTTAAGTTTCATCCTGGTCAAGTGTTCTGAGAATTATGATTTGACTCACGTATAATCTTCTGAAATAATATAATTATCGTTCTAATTTAATTATAGGTGATCATCATTCATCTCAATTCAATTTTAAAGAATCTTACTTGTGAGTT